>JABUQX010078882.1:0-12500 GCA_015478945.1 Trachelipus rathkii
AAGAGAGAGATTATATATATATATTATATATATATAATATATATATATATATAATATATATATATAATATATATAATATATATAATATATATAATATATAATAGTATATATATTATATATATATATATATATATATATATATATAATATATATATATACCACTAATTATATATAATTGATTGTTTCAGTAGTACGTGTGTTAGTAGTAGGGCGCGGAATTGTTGCAGAGGGACTACCTACTGAAGGAAGACGATCGAACTCTACTACCCACAAGCAGTATAGTATTCTCCGCTCGCTCAAGAGATATCTACCAGAGTATATTTTACCTTTTCAAAGATCCTCTAGATTTTTTCTATATAATATTCAATAGATATACCCTACCGACTAAAGCATAAACACTACCACTACTCATTATACTGGTTTATCGTAACTTGATCAACTCTCTTCTTTCATACCCTGTCCTTTCCACTTCAGTCATTCCTAAAGCTACTACAATTAAAGTACAGCATGCTAATGGTACTTATAAAGGGTCAACCCCTCAAACTGATCTTTCCACCACTCTTGACACTAACTCAGAGTGCAAGGAATTCTTTTATATGCCACTTCTTGCTAATTTTAAGGGCTCTTTAGGGGTGGGAATGCTTAAGGGAAGGGTACAATACTCGTAAACCCAACAATATCACGCCGCTAAAGTAGTAAGCGAGAACGATTACAAGCTGCACCCCTGCCCGGCACAAAATTTCAAGTAAAAATATGACCCAACTGGAAGCCCATATGTACCCTTGTGAAAGTAATCAGGTCCAGTTGGAGTACTTACATTGCCAAGGCTCATGTATGAGAATGCTACTGTCGGCCAACCTGATTCTCTTAGCAACCACAGCACCGATGGTTTCATGGGAGTCCATGCTTATACCAATGTTTTCGGGCCGAAGGGCAATTTCGACAAGTTCTATGTATTTAACAATTACAATACGCTACAACTATTTATGACAGTCAATTCTCCAACCACGACAGCTCTACATGGCAGAGTTCTCAACGCCACATGTAGTTAGAATGCTTGCATGTTGAACATATACAAGCTAGATCCTATGACCCGCGTCATATAGTAGTTATGGGAGGGATACGCCGTGTGATAACAATTTCAGAGTGACGTGAAGGATCACCACCATACCCTCATGAAGGTGTATACATAAGTAGTAAGGAAGCTCATATCAGCCCTCGCCCTGTACAAGTTCCTTTTTCATACCCTTTGCTTTCAGGTACAAATAACACAGACACTAATGAGCTTACAAGTCAAGATTCACAGTATTCCCTTAGTAAATTTAATCATAGAATAGAACACATTCATTCTTTAATAGCTAATATACAAAGAATCCTTAATCATAATAGTGTCTCACTTTCACAAATTAAAAGTGCTGAAAATATTACCTATCAAGGGCTTCCAATATGTTAAATATTCCCTGCAGAGGGGGTGCTGATATGAATTCCATAGCTACTGGAGTACACATGCCTAAATGTCATAGGTGTGAAAGATATGGCCACGATGTTAGAGAGTGTATATTCAGAGAATACTGTAGTTCCTGTGGAGACTATCACCCGCGCGGGAGCCAACTTGCCTGCCGTGGAACTACTTGGGATTATTCACACCCAATGGCTTTGAGGAGAATTAAATTTATTAAGGAGAAGTCAATGAGAAAAGGCCAAGTACAGAGAGAGAAAATAATTGAGAAGTCAGAGACTACTCCCTCCATTCCTCTTTCTGCTAATCCCTCTTCCTCAACTGTCTCGTCCTGTAAAAGTAATATAACTCCTCCTATTGGCGTCCATGTCTATTGCTGGAAATCTTAGGAAGGACAGAATTATGTGTATTAATGTCCCTACTCTTAAGTCTTTTACAATACTTCTGTAGCATGTAATATGTAATTCGTCCTCAGTGAATAATAAATTGTGATAATGCTTTGTCTACTGTAAATACACATTATAATATTACACCCACAAATAATAAGTATGTTAAGATTAACCCTCCTTCACAGCGTCCTTTTTCAGCTCCAGTGCATAGCTCCGGCCGCTACATGCATCAGCATGTAGGGACTATGGACGAAGCTGCCGCTTATCCTCTTTCTCAGGACCAACCTGTGTCCTCCTATGAGAATTACACTCCTTATACTAATGAACAAGCTCAAACTTATTATCCACACTCTGAAAATAACATAGATCCAAATTTTCAGGGGGCGTTATGAATTTGACTTCAACTCATAACTGCCCCACCTCTCTCGGAGTCGATAGTATAAATGCTATAGATTCCCCTATGTCCTTTCTAATTGAAGACACTCTTTCCTCTTTACCACCCTCATACATACTTACCACTTCTAATCATATGAAACCAGGGGTTTTATATGGTCTTCCTTTTCAACTTACTTATAATTTCAGTCATAGGATCGAAACGTCAGCGCTCTTAGATTCAGGAGCTTCGCGCTCGATTATAAAGGAAGGTCTTTTCCGTAGATTTTGTAATAAGGCCAAATCTACGGAGGATCCCGTTTTACATAAGCCTGATGTTTCATTACGGTCCATATCTGGGCAGGAATTAGTAATATTAGGAAGAACAGAATTGCATGTTATAATTGGTGGTAAAGCATTTAAATGCAGCTTTTATGTCGTTCCAGACTCTACGTCGTTTCCTCTAGATATTTTAATAGGGACCGATACTTTAAAACTTTTGCCCCTTATGATAAATATAAGAAAAGATAGTGTCTGTTTTGACGATATTAGTGGTAAAACTATGGAGATTCCATTACAATTAATAAGAAAAGGGTACAAGAGCACGAAGGGTGCTCCTCTTTCCTTAAACAATCTCCAAAGTTATCCACACCACAAAGGTATATTAGTGGGTACAGGTACAGACAGGTCTTATAGTCAAGTCCTTAAGTCTACGCCTCCTCGAAAGGACATAGAACATCCAAATAATTTATATTAGGGCTCTAATAATGGAGGCTGCTCGAATAATTTGTATCGCTCTCGGTACCGGTACGTATTCTTCCAAATCTCCAATTGGAGTCTCTCCCTATACTGGGAGCAGTCACTCCACGTATAGAACCTCCGTTGGTACCGGAGATCATTCTATACCCTTGTATCGCTCCTCTGCTGGAGGCTGCTCGATTTCTCAAACCCCTTTCTCAGGAAAGCATATTCGCTCCTCGTATAACAGAGGCTGCATGACTACTCCTGCTCCCACCATGGGGGAGTACGGAGAAAACCAAAGCCCTACTAATCGTACTTCGAATTTCGGTCGTTTTGGACAGAGCACCGCAGTAGCTCCTCCAAATAGGGTTTATCCACCTTCGCCTATATCACCAAGTGGTGGCTATAGCCGAAGCACCGCAGTACTTTCTCCTCACCGAGCACCGCTGTCTCGCACTGAGCGGAATACTGCGACGCCTTTTCCTAACAGAGCTCTCCCGTCTTTATACGCTTCACCTCTTAGTGAAGGCAATAAAGGCTACGTTGAGTCTCCTAGTAATACTAAACTTCATAGTAATTATGGCCGGAGCACCGGTGTGTCTCCCTCCATAAGAGGTAATCCACCTCAATTTACATCATCTCCTGGTAATCCACCTTGCATCACCTTGCACCACAGTGCACCCCCGTGCACCACATTGCACTCCAGTGCACACTAGTGTTAAAGCTCAAAAATTGCATTGCACCTCAGTGCACCCCAGTGCACCACACTGCACCCCAGTGCACCCTAGTGTAGAAGCTCAACAAGTGTATTGTACATCACCACGTGCCAATTTAGGTCGGTGCACACCAATGCAATCTTCATATAATGCTAGTAAGTCACAATTTAATCCACCACAAGGTAAATTAAACATGAACTTCGCAGTACCAACAACTCCAAGTCCCAATCCTCGGAGTGTAAATTATAAAAGTGTCAATCACAACACTTGCATGCCTAATAGAACCACCAAGGTGTCACCTCGTAAAGGAGCACCACTGCCTCATAATTTAATTGAGCGTCCTGTCACAAGTTATCCTAATCCTAGGTCGGATTCTTTTCAGACATCAAAGATTATAAATAATGAGCAGTATAACTCTCCAGGGAGTCGGTGTCGTTCTGTAGTTCCTACCTTGGAACATACAAATTATTATTCATCCCTTTCGGATGAGATGGATAATATAGATAATATGGAAAAGGGTTTAACTGCTGAAGAAGTAGTACAGCATCAGAAGAAATTGTTTAGTCAGTACAATAATAGTAAGCGAGTACGCTTCCACCCGACAGAGAGTAGTAAAACTCCCTTACACAATTATGGATACACTTTTAAACACCCTTCTGAATCTACTCACTATTCTTCTAATTCTTTTAATACCCTTCCTAATTCTTTACAGGAGATAAATACAATTTCACATCCTTCCTTATCTTCGTCGCACACGACCAGATACGCGGAATTACTTGATAGTAGCCCAATTGAAATTAATTCTTCTTCCACCTCGTCGCACCAGATGCAGATGCCTTACTCGGATAAAATTACAGAAAGCCTTAATGTTGTCATAGACGACTCCCTTTCTTATAATGTATATACTATTTCGGACTTAGAAATTTTACCTTATTCACGGTATATTCTTCCTGTTTCTGTACAGTCCAACATTGGTGCTTCTCCTCCAGAGAACTTAGCACTCATTACTGAAAGCAAAAGTGATTATCTTTCCACAGGTACACTTTTCTTTGGAAACACTCTTTCCACCTGCCATAACGGCAACATTTTGTTAGAATTAGTAAACTTAGGCGCAGATACAGTTACTTTCGACAATCACTGCCTACTTACTACAGCTTCCCCGCTTCTTTACAAAACCACAGAACCATACGACATTAACACTGTCACTGCTTCTAAGGGTCTTTCCGACGCACAAATCCGGGAAGTTTACAGAGAAATTTTACTCTCTGAATCCAGTAAGGATTCAAACAAATATGTTTTAAATAATCCTTCTCAACTTGAAGACATGCTTTCTTTCTTAGTTAAAAATAGAAACACTATTGCTTTAGCAGATGATCCAGTAGGAATCTGTCCTTTAAACAAATTTTCTATTAAACTCATGGAAGGCAGTCCGGATTATGTGTATACCCGTCCATATAGATTACCCCATAAATATATGGAAGCCATAGATGAATGGGTAGAAGACAGTTTGGAAAAAGGATACATAGAACCTAGTATTTCTCCTAATAATTCCCCTTTACTTTTAATTCCTAAAAAGAGCGGTGGAAAAATGAGAGTAGTAGTAGATTACCGGAAGTTGAATTCATTCACAGTTCCGGACAGGTATCCGCTGCCTAACATTGCAGAATCCTTGTCCCTTATAGGGTCCGCACGCGTTTTTAGCACGATTGACTTGCTCTCAGGCTTCAGTCACTTGGAATGCGAGCCAACGTCTCGTCCTTACACTGCCTTCTCCACTTCTCGAGGGCATTGGCAAATGAAAATTATGCCTCAAGGTGCGCGCAATTCTCCGTCGATTTTTAGCCGTACAATGGAAATGGCACTCTCCGGCTTGCTAGGCGTTGTTTGTTTACTTTTTATTGACGATATTCTCATATTCAGTAAAGACATTTCTTCACATTATACACATCTTACAAAGGTTTTTAATGCTTTAAATAATGCTCACCTCAAAATAAAGCTTGAAAAGTGTTCTTTCTTTAAAAGTAGTGTCACTTTCTTAGGTTTTAAAATCAGTGAAAAGGGGCTATCCCCTGATCCGGTTAAATTGGAAGCTATTAAAGGATTTAAAATTCCTCAGAATGTGTCTGATGTCCGTTCAACCCTTGGTTTCTTTAATTATTTTCGCCACATGATACCCCACTATTCTTCCCTTGTGCAGCCTCTAACTCTGCTCCTAAAGAAGAATATTCCATTTTCTTGGCAAATTGAGCAGCAGTCTGCTTATGACTCCTTGAAGAAATTTTTACTTTTGGATCCAGCACTTTCTTTCCCTGATTACTCTAAACCGTTCATTTTAAGCACGGATGCTTCTGATTTCGGTATAGGCGCTGTATTAGCTCAATTAGATGAAAGGAAAAGAAAAACCTTTAGCTTTCACTTCCAAAATGTTAAGTAAAGCTGAAATCAACTATAGCACGACCGAAAAGGAAGCGTTGGCTATAGTGCACGCTTTAACCAAATTTAGAACTATCATATTTGGTTATCCTCTTAAAATTTACACTGATCATTCTGCATTAGTACACCTTTTCAGACATAAACAATTAGCTGGTCGTCTAGAAAGGTGGAATCTAAAAATTCAGTCTTTCAACCCAGAAATAGTTCATATCGAGGGTAAACTGAATATTATTCCTGATTATCTTAGTCGTCACCCAGTTCCTGACACTGGACACCTTTCTTCTTCTAATGAAGACGATCCTGATCACAAAACTTCTGCCATTCGGTTTAAAGAGTTTCAGAATCATCCAGAAGAGCCTTCTATAGCTCTTGTTCATAATCCTGTTCCAATAGCTTTTCCCGACACTAGAGTTTATACTTTTACAGATGATGTTATTTTCCAAGAACAGCGTAATTGTTCCTAGACTATCGGAAATTATCAACAATATTGAAAATTCTCCTAACCCGGACAGCTGTCTCCCACATCTTATAGTCAAAGGTTTACTTTATTGGGTTTCTCCTAAAAACAAATATCTGCTTGAGGTTCCAGATTCTCTCATATATACTGTTATATTTTTGAATCATAATACACTTTCTGCAGGACATCCAGGTGCTGAACGCACTGAATACCGTATAAGGGAAAGATATACCTTTCCTCGACTATCTACTTTTATTTCTTTCTTTTGTAAACAATGTACTTCTTGTCTTGAAGTCAAGGGTTCCAAACCTCATCCAGTTGCTATCAACTCCTATCCTTTACCTTTCTATCCTTTTTCTAGAGTACATTTAGATACCATAGGTCCACTTCCAAAATGTAAAATTACAGGCGCTAAATACATCCTGGTTTTCAAGGATGCGCTCACTAGATATTGTGAAATATGCCCTGTAGCTTCTAGAGATGGTAAAGTAGTTGCCGAAACTCTCTTAAATAGAGTCATTTTACATCATTCAGTACCGGAAATCCTCATCACGGACCGAGCTGCCGAGTTCACGTCAGAATTTTTCAACGAAGTTTGCAAAACATGGAATATTAAAAATCGCACAATCGCCGTCAGACATCCTCAAAGCAACAGTCTTGTGGAAAGAGAAAATAGACGTATTGAGGATTATTTGCGTCATTTTGTTTCCACACAGCACGACGATTGGGGGAAATACATTGCTTTTGCGCAAATTTCCTTAAATTCTACTTATAACTCTTCTATTGGAAATACTCCTCATTTTCTGGTCCATTTTTATGTTCGTAGGCTACCCTACGACCTTCCTGACTATGTTTCTCCTTTTGTTAACAAAACGCAGCCATTAAAGGATCATCTATATGACTTTAACGCAGAAATGGCTGAAAGAGCTGCTTCCATCCGCGAATTGGCTCGCACAAACAACTGGAAAAAGAAACATCAGAATCGCCCAACAACACACTCAAAGGCTCCTATACCGCCCTATACGTGTTGGCGATGTAACGTTTTCTACTTGCTGTCAAACCTCCCCACTTATCCGAAACTTGTATCCAAGAATGGGTCGGTCCTTACTAGTTGTTAATGTTCTTTAAATTTAACAAATACTCCCTTATGTCTTGTTACAAATAGAGAATTTGAATCTCATGTAGATATTTAAAAATTCTTCCCATGCCAATTGTTAAAACCATGGACAATAATCTTTCGTCCAGTTGGAAATCCTATGATCCTATAAGGAATCCTCCATTGCCCCCGAAAACTGTCCAGCGTGGTTTTCGCCAGCCTCCTCCCCAACCTCCACCTGCTCGACGCCTTCGTCCTCGTGGAGGGGGCCCATCTTCTGATACTCATTCAGACAACGATGACGATGATGAGTATGATCTACAATATACGTTGCCACCCCCAGTACAAGCTGTGCAACATCCGATCCAGCCACAACACCAGGTGCAACAACAACAACTCCGAGTTCAGCAACATCAACCATTGCAACAACAACAACTCCGAGTTCAGCAACATCACCAGGTGCCACAACGGCTATCGCCAGTACAACAACAGCAATACCGAGGACAACAACATCAAAGAGATGTAACTCCTATCTCTCCTGAATCTTCGTTACCTCCTTCGGTACAGTCTTCCCCAAGACAAGTTCATCATACTCCCCATCAACAAACAACCCAAAGAGTTCCATCTGATTCATCTTTGGCACAAGATCCTAATGGAAGTTTTAATCCATATTTAACACATTCTTTACGAAAGAATATTTCATATAGCTCACCGCAGCTTTCTTCTCCCTTCTCTCAGCCTAATTTGTCTGGTCAGAGTTCTATGCATAGTTCTCCTCTTCTTTCTAGGCGTTCTTCTACTCATAGTAGTGGTCCTCCGTCTTCCCCTGACCAACAACAAGGTGTTAGAAGTCCTATTAGATATTATGATGAATATCCTAACATCCAATCTTCTCATTCTTCTCCTGAAGAAACTTTTGTTAAGGATGATAGACGAATAGATCCTTCCTACCGTCCTCATCCACAATTTAGAGGTCCTCGTGCCAACTCTCCAATGAGACTTCGCAGTCATGCGAGACGAGTGTCACCTCCTCCTTTTGTTAATCCTGATTCACCATCTTTTCATTCAGTTGATCCTAATTCTATTTCTTGGACTCCCAATCCTAATGTTCGTTCTAGATCTGTTTCCGATATATTTAGACAATTTCCCTTGGATGTTTCCAGAGTAGATCCACCTGTCTTGCCTCTTAAGTCAAGGGATGTTCCTCCTTCATTACCTTTAAAGTCAAGAGATATTCCTCCTGAATTGACACCTAAGCTTCCACCTAAATTACCTCCGAAGCTTTCCCCAAAATTCACGAGTACTCTTGATTATTCTACTCCTACTTATTCACAAAGGATGTATCCTGTGCGTAACATTTTACACCCTTTCCATTCTACTCCTATAACGGATGTACAAACTCCTTCTTCTAATATTTTACCTCAAACTTCTACTACCTCCTCTACTGTCAATCCTACACCCAGTGGTACAGATTTTGCCAGTACTGGAGCTATTCCTAAACCAAGAAACATAAACCATATCAATCATATACAAAATCAACAATATAATTATTACCCATAGAACACACATATAAAATCAGTGTTCATCTCATATTTATTCAACGGTGATTCCTTGAAGTAAATATGAAACTGTAAATTGTGTAAATAGCTAATTTTAAGAAATCAATCTACATCGTGTGTTCTACGCGCGATTTTGAATTTTTATAGTAAATAAGTACGTCGAACTTTCGTGTGTTATGCGCGCGGGATTTCGATCTTTTAGTATGTAAGTTACACCTAAGTACATATCCTTCTATTGTTATATCCTATACTATTATATGTTATACTGTATACTCTTATATGTTTGTATTTTAATACTTTTATATGTTGGGTACTATACCCATTTCTTTTTACAAAATGAAGAAAATAGAATAAAAATGAAAAATAAAAGAAAATAGAAAAATATGAAACTAAACTAAGTTTACATTACATTTAAAGTTAATTGATGTTATATGTATGCTTTTTGTGTTTATATATATTATAGTTATGATTATTCATCTATCTTAATTGTTATGTTCTTCCTTTTCAGATGTTGACATTATCTATTCTTCCTCAATTCCATTTAATCATGCTTCGCTTTTGCTTTGCTTTTTGTTTAAGTTTTCCTTACTCTAATGCTAAAACCGATAATGCTATAATGATTAACCCTGGTCTCATCATGGATTTTGACAGCAATGTCAAATTTATTTCTGGATACCTAGATCTACGAGTAGATTTAAGGAACTCTAGAGAAATTTATACACAACTGTTAAGTTCCAAAACTGATGTCACCAATTTATGTGAATCTTTCTTACCATTCTTTAGAAAGAAAATATATGCTTTTGAATCAGCAATTCCTAATTCGAAAGAAGAACATACCTGGCGACCTTTGAATTCTATTGATCACTTTCCTCCTACTCCTATCCCTAAAAGAAGAACTTACACTTTAAACCGCTTTAAACGTCAATCTTACATCTCTGCTTTATCTTACAATAGTTCATTGTGGAATCAAAATAACCATATTTATGTATATCAAATGGATATTTTAGATCGGTATGCTTCTCATACCTTACAACAACTGAATTTCCTTTTGAATGATCCCTGGATAAATTCTTATTCTTCCTCTACTTCTACCTCCCGAAAACGTCGTGGATTACTTGACGTCGGTGGAAAATTTCTTCGTTCTTTATTTGGAACTGCTATGGACGATGATGTCCAATCATTGCAGAAGCAAATAGCAGTATTGTCTGAACAATCAGATAACGTAAATTCCCTGTTTTTAAGGTTTAGAGACCAATTGAAATCTAATACAAATTATCTCTCTACTTTGACACAATCAATAGATGATTTGAAAAATCAAACCCAAAATCTCCAATTAGCTTTTTCCTTCTTTAATGCAATAAATTTGATAGATTCCTATTTTTCTATTTTAAATACATATATGCAAAATCTATTAGAACTTAGAAATAATATATTAGATGCTTACTTATTGGCAAATCAAAAGACTACTTCCTATACCTTATATTCCTTCTTGAATTTAAAACCCTTCATTCTAGAAAGTCTACAAGGAACTCATTTGGATACTATCATCCCTTTCTCTCCAGAAAATTTCTATGAATTTCTTTCCTTCACGTGGACTATTTTAGATACTGTTCCCTATAGTATCGTCACTTTAATTCCCTTTTCTGATCATGATGTATACAACGCTTATCGCATGATTCCTTTTCCTACCCCTACTAACTCTGGGCATTCTCGTATAGTGTTTAAACCTAAATATAACATTTTCTTTGCAAATAAACAAATTATGAAATATAGTTATATGTCCAATGTGCAATTTTCTCACTGTTTGCATGTACTTAATAATTCCATATGTCCTATGTTCCAGTCCCTTAGTTCATTTACTTCTCCATCATGTGAATTGTTTTTGTATACTAATAATACATTCATGGACCTAAAACATAACACTCCTTTACATTGTAATCATGAATATCATTTGACTAAAGAACCATATTCAATTCAGGTTCACTCTAAGATAATCATTTCTTTTAATGACCCTGTAGACGCACAACTAAATTGTTTACATCCTCAAGTTAAAACAACACTTGCCGTATCTAACATATATATATTGAATCAAGGATGTACCTTAACTACAAATCAATACCATTTCATAAATCCTTCCCATGTATTGAAATCCCTAAAATTAATTAATTCTTCAATAATTGATGGCCCTGTAATTTTTTCCTTTTTAAATCATTCGTTTACCCAAACTCCATATTTTGTCAAGTCACCTAAAATAGTTTGGGACAGTCAACTAGATTACATTAATTCATCATTGAATCATCACGCATCTGTGTTTAACTATTTACCCACTGTCTCTTATGCTTCTAGTTCGTTTGTTACTGTATTTTTCATAATTGCATGTGTTTTATTTGTAATTATATTTAAACGGTTGAACCTTACCAGGGCTAGTAATTTAGGCACTAATGAATCATCGACTAATTTCACGTCCCTTACGTTACGACCTTCATTAGACTTAAATCCCAGACACGAACCTTCCGTTATTCACATAAGACCTAGACGGTTACGTACTTTAGACTTTACTGACCAACATCCAGACACTTATGATACTCCTCCTCGTCCTATTCCCTTAACTCAAAGATCTTAATCTGGTGTGATTTCGATTGGAATAAAACAAACTTTAAAGTGCTAGCAATAGTATAATTAACCCTAGTAAGGGGGCTCTATAAACTATCGTTTATTAAAACTAAGTCAGTGTGACGTCACTAACCAGCAAAAGCCAATAGAAAATACTGGCTTAAAATATATTGAAAGATCATCGAGAAATGAAAAACGAATTAGAAGCTTGAACAGATCTGAAGTGGGAAAATGAAAGTGCAAATTTCTTGCTGTTAATTTTAACCTTTTAAAATTTTGTTTCAGTATAAAATACTTGAGAATTGAAAAACAATATTCATTTCAAGTTTTGTGCAACTACTTAAAATCAAATAACAATATTCCTGGTGAAAAACTTTCGGTGGAATTTTAATGATTTTGTTGCCATGCAAACCTGTACAATAGATTGTCATCTATTATAAATTATAAACGAAATGGTAAGAATCATACCATATATATATATATATATATAATATATATATATATATATATATATATTATATATATATATATATATATATATATATTTAAATAGAATATTATATATTTGTATAAATATATTTATATATATATAAATATATAATATATTATATATAAATGTAATTTTTTAAGCTAATATGTTATATTGTTACAGCATTAAAGCATTT
>JABUQX010078882.1:17500-24997 GCA_015478945.1 Trachelipus rathkii
CATAAAATGAAGATGAATTTTTCGCATCCTGATACATTTCATACCGGTAAATACCAAAATGAAACAATTTCAGCTAGGGCCACTGCCATGCACCCCAGTGCGGCACCTTGCAACACCTTGCAGGGCAGTGCGGCACCTTGCAACACCTTGCAGGGCAGTGCAGCACCTTGCGGCACCGCAGTGCAGCGCAGTGCAGCACCTTGCAACACTTTGCAGCGCAGTGCAGCACCTTGCGGCACCGCAGTGCAGCGCAGTGCAGCACCTTGCAACACTTTGCAGCGCAGTGCAGCACCTTGCAGCACCTTGCAGCGCAGTGCAGCACCTTGCAGCACCTTGCAGCGCAGTGCAGCACCTTGCAGCACCTTGCAGCGCAGTGCAGCACCTTGCAGCACCTTGCACCGCAGGGTATCACCTTGCTCCAACACGGTGCACCACCTTGCAGCACCTTGCACTTCAGTGCACTCCACTGCAACACATTGCACCTCAGTGCACACTAATGTTAAAGATCAAAATTTGCATTGCACCCCAGTGCACCCTAGTGTTAAGGCTCCAAAAACGCATTGTACATCACCACGTGCCAATTTAGGTCGGTGCACACCAATGCAACCTTCATATAATGCTAATAAGTCTCAATTTAATACACCAGAAAGTAAATTAAACATGAGCACCGCAGTGCCATTACCTTACAACACTTGCATGCCTAATAGAACCACCAAGGTGTCACCTCATACAGGAGCACCACTGCCTCATAATTTAATTGATCGTCCTGTCACAAGCTATCCTAATACTAGTTCGGATTCTTTGCAGACATCAATAATTAAAATTAATGAGCAGTTTAACTCTCCAGGGAGTCGGTGTCGTTCTGTAGTTCCTACTTTGGAACATCCTAATTATTATTCATCCCTTTCTGATGAAATGGATAATATAGACAAAATGGAAAAAGGTTTAACTGCTGCAGAAGTAGTACAGCATCAGAAAAATTTATTTAGTCGGTACAATAATAATAAGCGGGTACACTTTCACCAAAAAGAGGTAAGTAAAGCTCCCTTATTCAATTATAAAAACACTTCTAAATATCCTTCTGAACACACTCACTATTCTTCTGACTCTGTTAACATCCTTCCTAATTCTTTACAGGAGATTAATACAATTTCACATCCTTCCTTATCTTCGTCGCACCCGACCAGATACGCGGATTTACTTGAAAGTAAACCAGTTGAAATTAATTCTTCTTCCTCATCACACAAGATGCAGATACCTTACTCGGACACAATTACAGAAAGCCTGAATGTTGTCATAGACGACTCTCTTTCATATAATGTGTATACAGTTACGGACTTAGAGATATTACCTCACTCCAGGTATATTCTCCCTGTTAAGGTACAGTCCAACATTGGTGCTTCTCCTCCGGAGAATTTAGCACTCATTACCGATAGCAAAAGTGATTATCTTTCCACAGGCACACTTTTCTTTGGAAACACTCTTTCCACTTGCCAAAAGGGCAATATTTTATTAGAACTAGTAAATTTAGGTGCAGATACTGTTACCTTTGACAATCACTGCCTACTTACTACAGCTTCTCCACTCCTTTACAAAACCACAGAACCATACGACATTAACACTGTCACTGCTTCTAAGGGTCTTTCCGATGCACAAATCCGGGAAGTTTACAGAGAAATTTTACTCTCTGAATCCAGTAAGGATTCAAACAAATATGTTTTAAATAATCCTTCCCAACTTGAAGACATGCTTTCCTTCTTAGTTAAAAATAGAAACACTATTGCTTTAGCAGATGATCCAGTTGGCATCTGTCCTTTAAACAAATTTTCTATCAAACTCATGGAGGGCAGTCCGGATTATGTCTACACCCGTCCATATCGTCTCCCGCATAAATATATGGAAGAAATAGACGAGTGGGTAGAGGACTGTTTGGAAAAAGGTTACATAGAACCTAGTATTTCTCCTAATAATTCTCCTTTACTTTTAATTCCCAAAAAGAGTGGTGGTAAAATGAGAGTAGTGGTAGATTACCGAAAGTTGAACGCGCTCACGGTGCCAGACAGGTATCCGCTGCCTAATATTGCTGAATCCTTGTCCCTTATAGGGTCAGCACGCATTTTTAGCACGATCGATTTGCTTTCAGGGTTTTCACACTTGGAATGCGAGCCAACGTCTCGTCCCTACACTGCTTTCTCTACTACTAGAGGTCATTGGCAATTCCGAAATATGCCCCAAGGCACGCGCAATTCTCCGTCGATTTTTAGCCGTACAATGGAAATGGCACTCTCCGGCTTGCTAGGCGTAGTTTGTTTACTTTTTATTGACGATATTCTTATTTTCAGTAAAGACATTTCTTCACATTATACACATCTTACAAAGGTTTTTAATGCTTTAAATAACGCTCACCTCAAAATAAAGCTTGAAAAGTGTTCTTTCTTTAAAAGTAGTGTCACTTTCTTAGGTTTTAAAATCAGTGAAAAGGGGCTATCCCCTGATCCGGTTAAATTGGAAGCTATTAAAGGATTTAAAATTCCTCAGAATGTGTCTGATGTCCGTTCAACCCTTGGTTTCTTTAATTATTTTCGCCACATGATACCCCACTATTCTTCCCTTGTGCAGCCTCTTACCTTGCTCCTAAAGAAGAATATTCCATTTTCTTGGCAAATTGAACAACAGTCTGCTTATGACTCGTTAAAGAAGTTTTTACTTTTAGACCCAGCACTTTCTTTCCCAGATTACTCTAAACCGTTCATTTTAAGCACAGATGCTTCTGATTTCGGTATAGGCGCTGTATTAGCTCAGTTAGATGAGAATGGGAAAGAAAAACCTTTAGCTTTCACTTCCAAAATGTTAAGTAAAGCTGAAATCAACTATAGCACGACTGAAAAGGAAGCGTTGGCTATAGTGCACGCTTTAACCAAATTTAGAACTATCATATTTGGTTATCCTCTTAAAATTTACACGGATCATTCCGCATTAGTACACCTTTTCAGACATAAACAATTAGCTGGTCGTTTAGAAAGGTGGAATCTCAAAATTCAGTCTTTCAACCCAGAGATAGTTCATATCGAGGGAAAACTGAACATAATTCCAGACTATCTTAGTCGTCACCCAGTTCCTGACACTGGTCACCTTTCTTCTTCTAATGAAGACACTCCTGATCACAAAACTTCTGCCATACGGTTTACAAAGTTTCAAAATCCTCCAGAAGAGCCTTCTATAGCTCTAGTTCATAATCCAGTTCCTATAGCTTTTTCTGACACTAGAGTATACACCTTTACAGATGATGTTGTTTTCCATGAACAGCGTACATGTCCTAGATTATCGGAAATTATCAACAATATTGAAAATTCTCCTAACCCGGACAGTTGTCTCCCACATCTTATAGTTAAAGGTTTACTTTATTGGGTTTCTCCTAAAAACAAATATCTGCTTGAAGTTCCAGATTCTCTCATATATACTGTTATATTTTTGAATCATAATACCCTTTCTGCAGGTCATCCAGGTGCTGAACGCACTGAATATCGTATAAGGGAAAAATATACCTTCCCTCGTATTTCTACTTTTGTTTCTTTCTTCTGTAAACAATGTACTTCTTGTCTTGAAGTCAAAGGTTCCAAACCTCATCCAGTTGCTATCAACTCCTATCCTTTACCTTACTATCCTTTTTCTAGAGTACATTTAGATACCATAGGTCCACTTCCGAAGTGTAAGATTACAGGTGCTAAGTACATTCTGGTATTTAAGGATGCACTTACTCGCTATTGCGAAATATGCCCTGTAGCATCTAGAGATGGTAAAGTAGTTGCAGAAACACTCCTAAATAGGGTTATACAGCATCATTCCGTTCCGGAAATCCTTATAACAGACCGAGCAGCAGAGTTCACGTCAGAGTTTTTCAATGGTTTGCAAAACTTGGAATATTAAAAATCGCACGATCGCCGTCAGACATCCGCAAAGCAACAGTCTTGTGGAAAGAGAAAATAGACGTATTGAGGATTACTTGCGTCATTTTGTTTCCACACAGCACGACGATTGGGGTAAATACATTGCTTTTGCACAAATTTCCTTAAACTCTACTTACAACTCTTCTATTGGAAATACCCTCATTTTCTGGTTCATTTTTATGTTCGTAGGCTACCCTACGACCTCCCTGACTATGTTTCTCCCTTTGTTAACAAAACACAGCCTTTAAAGGATCATCTATATGATTTTAACGCGGAAATGGCTGAAAGAGCAGCCGCCATCCGCGAATTGGCTCGTCAGAAGTTAGAAAAGGAAACATTAAGAATCGCCCAACAGCAACATTCAAAGGCTCCTATTCGTCCTATACGTGTTGGCGATTATGTTTATTTGCTTGCGGTAAAACCTCCACAATTATCTCCGAAACTGTTCAAGAAATGGGTCGGTCCTTACTTGGTTGTTAATGTTCTTAAATTTAACAAATATCTTCTCAGATGTCTTGTTACCAATAGAGAATTTGAATCTCATGTTGATAATTTAAAGATTCTTCCCATGCCAATTGTTAAAACAGTGGACAATAATCTTTCGTCCAGTTGGCAATCCTATGATCCTATAAGGAATCCTCCCCCGAATCCTGTCCAGCGTGGTTTTCGCCGTCCGCCTCCCCCACCTCCACATGCTCGGCGCCTTCGTCCTCGTGGAGGGGGCCCATCTTCTGATACTCATTCAGACAACGATGATGATGATGAGTATGATCTGCAATACACGTTGCCACCCCCTGTACAAGCTGTGCAACACCCAGTCCAGCCACAACACCAGGTGCAACAACAACAACTCCGAGTTCAGCAACATCAACCAATGCAACAACAACTCCAAGTTCAGCAACATCCCCAGATGCCGCAACAGCTATCGCCTGTGCAACAACAACAATACCGAGGACAGCAACATCAAAGAAATGTTACACCTATTTCCCCGGAATCTTCATTACCTCCGTCGGTACAGTCTTCTCCAAGACAAGTTCATCATACTCCCCATCAACAAACAACCCAAAGAGTTCCATCTGATTCATCTTTGGCACAAGATCCAAATGGAAGTTTTAATCCATATTTAACTCATTCTTTACGAAAGAATATTTCTTATAGCTCTCCACAGCTTTCTTCTCCCTTCTCTCAACCTAATTTGTCTGGTCAGAGTTCTATGCATAGTTCACCTCTTCTTTCTAGACGTTCTTCTACCCATAGTAGTGGTCCTCCGTCTTCCCCAGACCAACAACAAGGTGTTAGAAGTCCTATTAGATATTATGACGAATATCCTAACATTCAATCTTCCCCTTCTTCTCCTGAAGAAACCTTTGTTAAGGATGATAGACGAAAAGATCCTTCATACCGTCCTCATCCCCAATTTAGAGGTCCTCGTGCCAACTCTCCAATGAGACTTCGCAGTCATGCGAGACGAGTGTCACCTCCTCCTCCTATTAATCCTGAATCACCATCTTTCCATTCAGTTGATCCCAACTCTATCTCCTGGACACCCAATCCCAATGTACGTTCTAGATCTGTTTCTGACATATTTAGGCAATTTCCTTTGGATGTGTCCAGAGTAGATCCTCCTGCCTTACCTATTAAGTCAAGAGACATTCCTCCTGCTTTACCTCTTAAGTCAGGAAATGTTCCTCCTGCCTTACCTTTTAAGTTACGAGATATTCCTCCTACACTGCCTTTAAAATCAAGAGACATTCCTCCTGAATTGACACCTAAGCTTCCACCTAAATTACCTCCGAAGCTTTCACCAAAATTCACGAGTACTCTTGATTATTCTACTCCTACTTATTCCCAAAGGATGTATCCTGTACGTAACATTTTACACCCTTTCCATTCTACTCCTATCACGGATGTACAAACTCCTTCTTCTAATATTTTACCTCAAACTTCTACTACCTCCTCTACTGTCAATCCTACACCCTGTGGTACGGATCTTGCCAGCACTGGAGCTATTCCTAAACCAAGAAACATAAACCATATCAATCATATACAAAATCAACAATATTATTATTACCAATAGAACACACATAAATACCCAGTGTTCATCCTCATATTTATTCGACGCCAGTTGAAGTAAGTATGAATTTGTAAATTTTGTACATAGTTAACTTTAAGCAATCAATCTACATCGTGTGTTCTACGCGCGATTTGAATTAATAGTAAGTAAGTAAATCGAACTTTCGTGTGTACGCGCGGGATTTCGATCTGTTAGTATGTAAGTTATATATATAAGTATATATCCTACACAGTATTATTTCCTATACCTCTAGTACATAAGTTACACATAAGACATATCCTTTAATTGTTATTTCTTACTTTTATATGTTTATACTTTAATACTATATATTATACCGTATACTCTTATATGTTTTGTACTCTTATACTTTTATATGTTGAGTCTATACTCTCCCTTTTTACAAAATGAAGAAAATTAAAAATAAAAATGAAAAATAAAGAAAAGAAAAGTTGAAAAATATGAAACAAGCTAGTTATAAGTAACTCGTTAATATATGTAGCATTGTATTAAAATTGTCCTACATATGTGCTTTTAATTTTAAGTATTTGTGTAATAATTAGTTATGTTCCTTCTTAAGTTGATGTTAATTACTTTATGCTTTGCTTATTTCCTTTTAATTACTGTTTATTTAACCTATTCCTGTAATTAAATTATGCTTATGGACTGAGAAATATTTTTTTTTCTCAACTTTAATGAATAAAACGTACTTCACAAACATCCCTGAAATCTAAGAAGAACATACTTGGCGACCTTTATATCTTTACTTGACTAATTACTTAATTGATGTCATCTATCATTCCTTCTTTTGTTTTGTTTCATGTAAATTCTTTTCTTGTTCTAATTTTTTTTTCTTTCTCTTTCTTTAATCGTTTTACATTATGTTAACTATTGTATATGTCTATGATAACTTATAAATGATTTATGTGCTGAAGTTATTCTATGTTCATTATGTCCAATTTTATTAGTCCTTGTTTTGATGTTTTGTAAGAAAATTTTGTTTACTTATGTAACTAATAATTCCATGTATCTTTGAATCTTATTACATGTTTCTTTTATAAATTTTATGTTCTAAGTCATTAGTGATTATGTTCATATTCGTTGGATAGTATGTTGCTATTTAAAACAACTATCATAGCTTCTCTGTTTTAACGTCCCTTACGTTACGACCTTCATTAGACTTAAATCCTAGACACGAACCTTCTGTTATTCACATACGACCTAGACGGTTACGTACTTTAGACTTTACGGACCAACATTCAGAGACTTATGATACTCCTCCTCATCCTATTCCCCTAACTCAAAGAGTTTAACCTGGTGTGATTTCGTCTTCCGATGGATAGGAATTCCTGAAGCAACAAATTATCAAAAGTACGTAATTGGATTAAATCAAAACTTTAAAGTGCTAGCAATAATATAATTAACCCTAGTAAGGGGGCTCTATAAACTGTCATTTATACAACTAAGTCAGTGTGACGT
>JABUQX010078883.1:0-35555 GCA_015478945.1 Trachelipus rathkii
AGATATGATGAATATAAGAGAGAGAGATAGAGGGGATGAAAGATGATATGAGAGTGGTGAAGAATCAAGAAGAGATAAAAGAGGAAGAAGAAGAGAGAGGAGAGAGAGAGTAAGTATGAGAGAGTAGAAGTGACGTATGTAATAGATTCTATTCATTCCTATTTCCTTAAATCTACAATCAAACTAATTAAACTTCGATCATTTTTAAATTAAAGAGAATATCCCCCTCACAGATCAAAAGCTTTATAAGCAAAGGTATTAAAAGTTTTTTTAACTCTTTTATTACTCGCATTGTATATTTGATGTCAGTGTTACAAATGATACTCGAATCAAAATGTTGACCTGTGCTTTCGATACATTAGTGATTGATAATAATTAACAAACAACTCTTAATGGGCGGGATCTCTCTGATCATAGTTTCATTAAACTTTTAAATATCGTTCCAGAGAGAGAATAGACATAGTTAGAAAATGAGTTATATTGCAATAAAACGGATGGTGGTAAACTAACCACCCTCAAATCTACAAAACCTTAAAAACATCAAGAAGAAGTTATACAGATCCTTTGCTATTATATTAGTTAGATATTTTATATAATAACGTAACTAATAATAAAAAAAATAGGAAAAACATTTCATTTATTGTAGAACAAGAATAATAGTAGTATACTTAACTAGTGGCATAGATTTTGGATAAGAGTATTGAGTAATAATATCTTTGGAAGGTGTTATGGATTATAAGTATAGTAGTAATGAGGACATGGCTAGAAATAGAATGTCCATCATGTGAACAATAATGAAGTAATGGGAACGAGATTGCGGGGTTATATACCTTCAGACAAAATTTGCAATGGGAGATAGTGGTATCCGTACATATATAGCTAGTGAGTATGATTAATTTGTGTGGGTCAAATACGGAGGTTACAAGTATCACTCGTGTTAAAAGTGATTTATATAGTATATATATAAATCTATATATTATATATATTACGATCAGAGTGGTAAGGAAGACTACTCCGATGTCGGCTTTAATATTCTACATTATTCGCTCCTCTTCCTGGTCATTATATATATTTATAATATATATTTATATATATTATAGTAATATATATATATTCGTTACCAACGTTCATTGCCATTAAAGTATTCGAAAAACCGTTGTCGAGGACAGAGTGAAAAGTAGTGCGGTATTGATGGGAGGTGCCTGATTCAATGGATTACAGGGAGTTATATATGGAAAGCTCGAATATGATGGATAGTGGACCGATTTTTGCTTCTGTCAACGATTTTCTTGTCAGTTTACCCTACATGAAGGGGTCATACATAATATTTGTTTCTTACGAAATGAGCAGGCCGAAAATATTTAGTACTGCTAACAGCAGATACTATATTGTGTTTTTAGATATTAAAGGGGTTTTATGCGCTTAAGGCTGAAGCGAAATCTGAATAAATGAATAAGATATTAGACTACTTTGGTTAAGGATTAAGAATTTCGAGAAAGCTGTATTAATCTATTTCCATTAATATATCATGCTTAGTGAAATTGAAGCATGAGGGGGAAGGGTTAATATAGGATATATATTGTATGGCGATCAGTAGAAAGACAGCAGATGGTACCACATGTTCCCGGTTTTTAGAGCATCAGTAAATACTGGAGTAAAATCTCAATCATGTAATGTGGAATGAGAACAGGAATAATGATGCTTTAATCAAGGCAGCAAGAATGGCTTGATTGGAGAGAGAGTCAGAGCCAAGCAAATGGTTGAGGAGATAGTAGGAATAACAAGAGTGTGTTATCTTCATTAACTGATATGAGAAAAAGGCAGCTACTTGTAGTAAAAGTAATATAACTACTATATAGAATGATAATTAAGGAATGATATTATATAATATATATTAAAATACTAGATGTTATCGCAATTAGCGAGTATTAGGATTACTTGTAGATACTCCTTATGACTAAAACGGTGTCAGATAGTAATTGTATACAGTATTTTGGGATAAGTATTATGAAAACGGTATATATATTATATATAAGAATAATTGTTACACATGATGTATTCTCTCATTCGAAGAGAGAGGTGGCATTAAACATATAGGCTTAAACCTTACAATGGCTATATCAGGTAAGGAGAACGATCGGAATGGCTCCAGTGGACGATATGGATCATACCTATCTAATGTTTTGAATTATGGGATCAACAGATGCAGTAGAGTAGGTGAGTTTTGAACCATATATCTATACATACATGCCATTAATAGTCAAATGACTTTCATGATGACTAGGATATAGCCGATTAATATGATATAGGTAACGTAAATATGGAGTACTTATGGCGATCTAGTCGCATACAGAGATTTGAGTTGCGAGATGACGTATATAATCAATGCGTGCGCGAGACAGTTGTTTACAACCCATGAGTTGTATTGATATGATGGGTGCATTACTATATCTATGTTTTAATATATAGTGTACTAGATAATTAGTAATATCCTACTTAATAAATTATATTTTATAGTAAAAATACCTATCTATGGGGCATTGAAAACCTGTAAAATAAAAAAGTTATATTATTTCTTAAAGAATTTTTAGGGAAGATAGCATTTCAAACAATTAATAATATATTTATAGTTAAGAGTTTGTGAAGGAGGTGGTACTTAAGTATTCGATGTTACACTTTTTTCTTAAAAATGAACGTGCGAGTCATATGATTTTGGTGATGTATGAAATAATATGTAGATATGACTAAGCTTTAGCTTTATTACCCTTCCCTAGATTAGAAGATACATATATAATATATCGTAATAAGCTAGTTGAAAGTATAGCTCGGTTAGAAATTGAAAGTGGCAACTGTAACAGGCTTATTTATATATATATATATAATGCAGTTGTCATAATCTCGACATTAGAGAGAAAAATTGTCAGTCGCTGGAATAGAGGTAACATTCATTAAATCCGAGAGCAAATAGTAGTAAACTTAGAATACTATTACTCCTGCGGAACGCCTTCATCAGAGTAAAGTGGGCGTACAGAATAGAAGAGAACCGAACCTGGATAGATCTGCTGGACAAAAGGCATTTGATAAAAGAGGGAGTTGTCCGCGGAAACACAAGCGAAATGGTATTATAGAGGAGATCCTCATAAGTTCTCGACATCATTAGTGTCGGTAAGCTTTTTTCAGAGGTCAAATAAATGATACTCATAACATATATAATAAAGAATACCATATATCTACCAGCCGAAATTGAGAAGGCATCATATGATGTCATTAGTCTAGTTTTACTCAAACGTGGATCTCGCACAGTCGAGCGATTATTTGCGGAAACACCAATATAGGAAAGTTTGAGAAAGCTTGTAGTAGGCTTACATCAAGGAACAGGGAGTAAGCGGCAAGAAACCCTTCATCCATTAATTTTACATAAACAAGCGTGACAGATCAGCGAAAATGGTCTTTGGTATTGTCTATGTCAAATATTAATTGGGGATTACTTTTTCCAGGTTTAGGGAAATATAGGAGATACAAAAGCTAAGTAAGTCCAATAGTGGAAAAGTAAGATTTCAGTAACAAGATTTCTGTTATTAATAATTATATTATAATACAGCATAAAAGCTGCTGACGCCGAAGGATGATATGACGGAGCATGAGAGTGATAACTAAATACATGTCTGGACCAAGGGGAACCATATATAGACTTTAGGCTATTAATAGCCAATGCAGTTTAGGTATATCATTACTGCAGGTTAGAACGGTTGTAGGTTATATGATCTTTACCCCTGAGGATCATATGTTTATTGAAAAATATGATTTGAGTAATCTGTGAAGTATATTTTCAGTAGGTGTTTGAACAGTTGCAGCAAATTAGCATGTAGCAGTAGAAATGATAACCTAGCTATTGAATTGCTTAAGGAAGAATATAACAATAAATCATTATAAAAATAATAAAGGTTATATATACCGATAGCACAACAAGCAGCGAGTGAAATAAGTATCATATGTTATAATATCAATCGAGATATAAAATATAAAGTCCAGCACACTAACTACGTGAGGTAATCATAAGATGGTGGTGAGAGTAAATAAAAATTTTAGAAGCTTACAAGTCGAGATTTCTTTTGGTTCGTAGGTAGAAACATCTCTCAGATTAATCACTAAGATAAGGGAATAATGATAGGAGTTATACTAAACGAGATAACAAATCATTTCGATAAATGATTTGTAATAATTTAACTTTGTTTAGGCGTTGCAGAGTTAAATATAGTGCTCTCACCCGAGATTCTTATCTGTCTGGTTGAGGTATATAATAGAGTGATATAAAAAGTAAATTCATTATATATTATTGGGGTTGGTTCGAGACAAGGCTCTTGTTCTGGAATGCTGCAATCTGTAGAGATTGGGTTTGCATTCTCTCATATTGTCGTTGAGGAAATTGATAGATGGTTGCGTCAACAAATAGTCTTGGACCAGAACATAGTAAGTAGAGGTTTGTCGGTACTGGAGCTGCCTGCATAGGTAAACGAAGTATTGATTGGAGACTGGTTGATCAATAGCTATATGCTTGACTGGCTGCCCAAGGCATGGGATTTTGACTCGAGATCTTGAAGATTGTTGTGAGAATCGATAAGCATAAAGGATAATAGTAAGTCTTGGAGAATGAATCGTGTGAGTGAGAGGAAGATATAGAGGATAAGGGGAGGCTGTTAGCGGCTGGATAAATACAGATCACTCGCTCTCGCTCGCTCTCTTTCTCAATACCGCATATAGTCTGACTTTGTGGTTTTCTGCTACTTTGCTGCTCTTGCGCTACAAGTCTCATTTAACTCTCTGTTACTCTTCTCGGTCTATCTCGTACTCTCCCGCTTCTCTCTCGATCAAATAATTAACGCGGGTACATGTCGTAATCTCGCATCCATTCTATAAGTGCTACTGGGATCTAATCTCTACAGGTCAATTTCTCACTAGATCATGCACAGTAGTGCTGTCATCTCCTTTCACTCATCGCTTCATAGGTAGGTCTCTGAGTCTGCTGCTTCTAATAGAGCATCCTACAGGGATAAGAGTAGGTTAGAGTAGATTAATTTAAGATTTAACTTAGATGAAGTGACAGAGTCACCATATAAGGATGGTAGGAGGATTGAAGTCACCTAAGTATTATACAACCGTGAGTTAATTAGGGAGCTGTTTAAATAGTAATTGACTTATTGATACTATGATAATATACACTACTTCCGGAGCTAAGTAGAATTAACAAATAGTAATTAGTTAGATATGGACAGTGAATTTAGCCGCATACTGGCATATGAATAATGATATTTTTGAGTTTGTGTAGAGGGACTAATGGTAGTAGACAATGAGGGGGCATGAGGATTGGGAACTAGAGTACTCCTCCTTTAGACCCATTCTTGTGAAATCCGCTAAAACATGAAATCTGTCATCATGTTTGCCTGGATAACGTAGTAGTAGAGTTGTGCGGAAGTTTAGATTATTACAAGACTGTGAATAAGAAGATAGATTCGATGAATTAGAGTCTGAGATAATGAGTTAGATGTTCATTGACGAAACTCTAATATACAACGTATAATTACTAGAGTTGTACTATGTGTTTTTACGTAGTTCTCTGTGTATGACAATTCCTCTTTGATACATAAGACTGAGTAGTATTGAGCCAATATGATCGATAGTTCGCAAAATGCAAGATTAGGAATGTAATATAGTTCTAATTAGATGAGTTATTGAAATATTAAGATTTAATGGTGGTCTTAGAAGACATTGTCTCTAATGTGACTGTGAGGTAAGTTTGCCTCGTGACGGTTAATCCCCCAAAAAATGTTATTATATATTATCAACTAATTTATAACTAATTATTTAGATAATTAAATCATTATATATATAATTATATTTATATAATATATAATTAATATTATTATTAATTATAATTATTATATTATATATATATATATAATAATCTATATATTATATATATATATAATTATATAATAATATATTAATTAAATATATATATATAATATATATATATATATATAATATAATATATTATATATTATATTATATTATAATAATAATATTAATAACTATATATATTAATTATTAGTATTATATAATAATTATATACTAATATATTACGGTTAAGTTAATATATATATTATAATATATATAATATAATATATATAATTATAAATATATATATATATATATATATTATATATAATATATATATATATTTTAATTTAATATAATATATATTAATTATAAACATATATATAATTATATATTCTAAATATTATATATACAAAATATTACCGTCAATAATAGAGATCAATTGTCTTAATAATTAAGACAGCATCATTAATATATATTTAATATATACTATTAATATAAAATATTATATATTATATATATATATATATATATATATATATTATAATTTATATTAATATTAAATAATATATAATATATAAATATATATATTATATAATTATATATTATTATCGCCTTACTAAGCCTTTGCCTTCCCTATATATTAAATTGAAATATACACTAGCCTATTCGATACGATCAAGTGGTATACATTCTTATATATATATAATATATAATATATTATATATAATATATATTAATATATATAATAATTTAAATGATTATTATAATATATATATATATTATTATATAATATATATATATATTATATATATATATATTATATTATATATAATATAAATATATTTATATATATAAATAATTAATATAATTATAATATATATAATATAATTATATATATCATATATATAATAATATAATATATATAAGTATATATATATAATATATATTTATATATAGTTAGTTAAAAATCATATAAATTATAATACCAAATGTATTACGATAGGTGTGTTTGATAGTATTAATAATATACATTTATTATGGCTGTTTTAAAGGTAATTACATTTTATAATATATTAGCTATTGTATAATCTATTTTAATGTAGTTAAGACGATATAATAATTTATATATACTACCTTTTAAGTTATAAATCGAGTATAATATATATTAATATATATATATTATATAATATATATATATAATATAGTATAATATATATATATATTAATATTATATATAATATTTATATAAATATAATTATAATATTAATATATTATTATAAGTAAATATATTATATTAATATATATATAGTATATATATATATTAGTATTATATATATTTACTAGTTGTCACGAATTATCATAGTCGTAGGGAGTAGTCACTAATTTACAAGAAGGTGTTGATTATAGTATACTCCCACAAGTTTCAACACACATAACTAAACGTATAATTAAAGAGATATTATAACACTTAAGAACGTCAAGGCTTTAAAGTGAGGGAGATTAAATTTAACAATACAGGTAAGATGATAGTGAGATAAGGTTAATTCCAATATATATACAGATACATAATGTTAGGCAGGAATAGAAAGAAGTCACTGCAGCGAACTAGACCTAGAGTTTACCCCTATTATTCACTAACTAAAACTCACAATTTAATAGGCAGACATAATGACAAAACATACTTATTCACTCGTATAGAGGTCAGTAGTAAAGGTGGTGGCTAACGACTATAGAATAGATAAGTTCCTTGAACTAAACTGCTCCGTGTATCTTAGTACCTATAGGAAAGATAAAGCACCAACATGAGCCATTAAATAAAGAGGACAAGTTGAAGTGTGAAAAGTACAGAACATTATTATAGCCTTTTGACCTTTTAGACTCGAAACCTTTAGTTCGGCGCAAGGACTAGTTGACGTCGAATACAAGAGCCCCCCCCCAGATGTGAGAGCGTAACTCCATAAGGTGGAATGGGCCTTCGTAATACCTAAGACTCCACGCTGGAGTAGCTGAGAAAGAGGAATGAAGAAATGATATAGTCTTCTGAAGATCTAAATACATATTCGCATATTGTCTAAGTTTAGCTTTGAAGTACTGAAAGAATATAGATACCTAGCAACCGTTTGTGTGTAGAAAGTGTCCTTAAGTTACTATTTTCATTTAAGTCCTATTTTAGCACATCAGTGATAAGAAATATCATCATACGCTTTTTCATTTTCTTAATCTGGTCTTATACTTTTTTTTTTATTAGATCTTCAGTATGTTCGTTTCGAGTGGTATGATATGCTTGGTAGTGGCGATAGGCGCTGCGATACATTTAGAGAGAGGAGATGGATATATAGTTATGTATGGGGGGGCATATGAACCCCTGGAAATTGTGAATTTAAATACAGTTTTCGAGTGGTTAGGAATCAGGGGTCCGGAGCCGGAGCCGGAGCTGGAGCCGGAGCCGGAGCCGGAGCCAAACGAAAGGGGAGTAAAAGGGAGAAATGGGAGTAAAGTTTTGGGGCATTCTGAATTCCCCCCCCTTGGAGATGTAATTAAATACAGTTCGAGTGTTAAAATAAGGGGGGCCGGAGCCGGACGGAGCGGCGGAGCGGACCGCCAACCAAAGGGAGAAAGTGGGAAGTAAAGTTTTTGGGCATTCTGACCCTCTGGAATGTAATTAAGATACAGTTTTCGAATGGATAGAGTCAGTAGGTCCGGAACCGGAGCCGGAGCCGGAGCCGGAGGCCGGAGCGAGCCGGTTCCAATATTCTCGGATAGCAGTATATTAACTTTTTAAATGATTTTATGTTATCACAAAAGTTCACGACAAAGCAACATACTGTCAACTTTTATGGCTAAGCGGAAATGCATACGATACTAATTTAGAAGCTAGGTATCTTATAAATACATTGAGAATTATGAATATTGGATAATTATAGATTAGAAAAAAAAATTAAATTATCTAAAAGTAAATAAAGGGACAAAGAATAATATGAAAAGAGGAAGATGTATTAAGGGTAGTATCGGAATACATTATGAGTGGATAGAGTAGAAAATGATTGCAAAGTGAAGTATACTATTTAAATAATGAAAAAATAAAGTATATGATAATAAATAAGATAAGAATTAATAATAATAAATACCATATGAAGGAAACAATAAGAGTTTGAAGACAGAAAAAAAAATAGAATACAGCCAATCATTCAATAAATCAGCCGATTTATAGGATCAGTGAAATATTGAAAGTAAAATAGATAACAAGTAAGTAAAAGAAGTAAAGTGAAAAGCAGTAGATACGCGTGATACATATACATACAAGATACATCATTCTATTGGTATATGTTCAGCAGCTACAACACGCGGCATATATCCACTGTAGTATCTTTAAGATGGAACAGAATAAACATCATTAAATGATAAAATTATCAGTAAAGAATGAATTATTGACAGCATAATTACAATTAAATACTCGTAATAAAATAAAATATAAAGAGGATGAGAGAAAGTTAGATCAAAGACTATCTTTTAAGAAGAATTAATAAAGAGTTGAAGATCCATGTTAGTAACTGAGAATACACATAAATTACTATATGCTTGTAACTTGATGCTCGGGGCAAGAACGGTTGACTATTATACTCGATTAGGGGAAACGGCATGTCAGTATAGCGAGCTTCCTGTTTATTTCGGTTCTTCTGAATTAGAAGTATTGAGATTTATCAATATATATGCGATGTTCTCAACATTGAGGAAAGTGTTATCTCTCTATTGAGACTCAGAGTAAAATATAGTTTTTGAAGCGAGGGCGGGTCAGCACTGAGAAGCTATCTCATCAAAAACTACGGTGGTAAGGAATAATTGCATATTGTTACTAACCAACTCATCTTTAAACGGGTATCATAGATATATTCAGGTACCATTTGACCTTCAAACAATATGTAATTTGAGTCAGCCGCATAAGGCTAGAAACCTTTTATACTACTCTAGAGTGTCCTATGTAATCCTATAGCGACTGATAGATTAACTGTGTAATAGAGGAGCAGAGCTAAGGCCAAGTCAAGGTGATTGCACAGAAGTTAATAGAAATGTAGGTAGCTAAGATTAGAGTATATGAGCTTTACTCTAGATGAGAAGAAATTAGCACTAAAATCAGATCGAATAAGAGGAGGATATACAGTGCCAGATTTTAAACAGAAACACTTTTTCGCGAGGAAGCTACGTTTTTTTCTGTATTATTTCGATATGTTGCTTCTATACGAATACTGAGTAAGACAATAATGCTCGAGTATTGATAGTTCTCTTATTATCTATTGAGTCAACTAGCATAATTCTGAATATAAGAGAGATGCTCGGATTTTAGAACAAAGCGCGTATCGCGAATAGAGATGTGAAAAAACATATATTGGTTGTGTTGTAGTCCTCTGTAGTGAGAATAATGAGTGATGTTTGTCATTTTACAATTAACAAATTTAGATTATAAAATATTAATTTCATATATCTATATTGTATAAATCCTCATCTATACACATATATGTATGATATTATACTTTAATTTGTATACATAATAATTATATAACATTTGTTATGATTTTCTTTTATGCTATGCTCTATATTCTCGTAAATACGATATGATCACTCTATTACTAAGACAACAGCTGATTTGTCCTATATTAGTTTTATAAATATACAACAATATACATACTTTCTATATCAATACAGATCTTTGGTGATCAGTTTTATTTGGTACTTCAGATAATTCTGCTATATTCATTCTGTTAAGTCTAACTAGGATTCTCTTAAGCACTGCAAGCACAATCGGCAACAGCTAATAACGTCTAGGGTCAAGATAGATAATATGTAAATTATTGACAATCTATTTGTCGGGATAAAGAGGTTCATCTTTATGTCGTATTTTCTAAATTATATTCGAATTGAACAGTATTTCGAAAAGAAAGCCACTTGCTACAATTACATTACTCTACTTGTAAATATTATAGATAATTGACGATCTGTTATTTACAAATAAACACATATTATCTCATTTACTTCTTTTAATATTATTATTCTATACACTATATTTTGATATAATAAACAATTACTATAATAATTACGATAATCTATCTTTATAATAAATTAATTATAGTTCGGCGAGTATTTCTTGTTTTCATTCAATGAATTTAATATTTTATTTACCACGAAATAGATATCTACTCTACTACCAAAATATTCTATTGTAGGATATCTTTAATTAAATTATAAGTTGTAAATTATGTCTTAACTTACTCAAGTCACAAGAAAGAATGTCAATTAGTTGTTATGGAATTTGGACGGGTCGAATCGAGTTCTCCTTCCGTGCTGAAATAGTTTATATAGGAGCTGCAGCTGTATATGACACATTAGGTTATGGTCCAACAAATTCTATACATTGGTTATTGCAGATACTTTATATTAATAATATGACTCATTGGACTCATTTATATGACTATATATAGTGATTGAGTATCTAAAATATAAATATTGGTAGGAGAAGTACTACTGGTATCTAAATCACCGTAGTTTATTGAATTATAATTAGTTACTAATATCACGATTTAATATATTAAGCTTACAAAACGTAACTGAGTTATATTACTCTACATAATTAGATATATAGAATACTCATTTTTATAGTGAGCGCAGTAAGATATATTGTAATATTGAATGAATTGAGACTATTTATAAGCTTCTAATTAGCAACCTGTAAGGTTATAAGTGATATTATCTATATTAGATTATTAGTATTTAAGGTAGACTCTGCTTTGACTGTTATTAGAGAAGCAGGATCTAAACTAAAAGATTAATATTCTCATAAGAGAAATGATAGCTTAAAATCATATATCTAATAGAATAGTATACTGTTATTCATAGATCGCTATAATAATGAAATTATGTGAAGGTGCATATATGATAGAGGAATAGATTCTTAGGAACTAATTTAACATTATAATCGCCAATCTCAAGTTTATTGAGATAGAAATTAGACGTAATTCTAATTTTAATGTAGCTGTAGGATATTAACTATAGTCACATATACTTCCCAATGAGAGAAACTAGATTGGGAAATATATTAGTAAAGTAAGTAATTGAGATAATAAAGGAAAAAGTCTACTGATATCGAATTACTTAGTACTGTGTTATACACTCTAGAGTAAAAAATTGGTAACATTACGACTTAATTATACAGCTTAGATGACGAGATTGTATTCATATATTAATGTTATGATAATTTAGCAGAGGATAAACTCTGGTAAAATATAATGTGAGGCGCAGTCTAATATAAATAAATGAATATTAATGAACTAATAAAAGAAATAAGCATTATACGCAACAGTGATAGGAAGGCTCATTAATATAATAAAGTAAGCATAAAGGCGTAGCTATCACGATAATCGAGTTAAATTATTAGATTACTAATGATGATTGTAGAATAGCAGAAAGCTACTAACTACAGATGAGAGAAAGTAGTATATGATAAAAGATAATCAATAATATATGAAAGTATTAACTCAATAATTATAAGTGTAATATTTATATGACATATTGATAACAAGATAGATAAGTTAATACTGGATAGGATCATCATTAATATATTATAATAATATTATAAAAATAGGAAAGGATATCACAGAATGTAGGAATGTTTATATAAATAAAGATTAACTAAATGAGGATAGAGATTACTTACAGTACGAAGGAATATAAGTCTATTAAGATCCATTGTTGACAAAGAGCAATTATATGAAGTATAAAGCTCGCTATAAAGGTATCATCAAGATTAGATATCCGTATCTAACACTAGAATACTAAACTAAGAATACAAGAATGTGAGGCTGATACTTGAGTGAGACTCAATAAAATCAGACGATGAGTAGTATGATATCCATAGATCCATAGTTGTCATCCCTATAAATCTTGAGTACAAAGGGAAAGTGACTACTTAGGATTATCAGATATTGATATATATGTTAGATCATTAAAAGAAGAATTTATACTAATCGTAGATTTAAAAATATTTTGAAATAACTAATTTGGCATAAAATGAAATGGATATATCTAATATGAGGCATTACTATTATAAGAACAGATGTAAGATGGAAGTTAGTCATTAATAATTGTATATATAAAGATAATTTGTTTTTTTAAATAATAATAGAAAAGAGAGAAGCTTAATTAATATCTATAATATGTATAGGATCTATTATTAAATATAGAGATACTATTAATAATTGACTATATCTAAATTAAGGTAAACTCTTATTAATAAAATATAAGTAACAAGAAGAACGCTAATCTCCAGATGAAGATAAATAATTATATATTCTAAGCTGGTCTAAAAATGAAGAAAATATTAACTCTAAGAAATATAGTAATCAGTACTTTCCAATAATGACAAAGAGAAAGATACTCGTATGAGATAATTCTTATCTTAAATTTATTCAATTCAAAGTACTGACAAGTTTAATGAATACTATAGAAATAGATTAAAGTTAGTTAGATAAGTAGCATAATTATATAATGTAATGTAGGGACAATGTAGAAGGAAAAAGATAAAATGAAAGAGAATATTAGAATGAGAATAAACTGTAAATTGATGGATATGCATGTTATTAAGAAATATGAAACATAAGGGACGAACTTACTATGTCATTATAATCTAGATAGTAAATTAAAAGAATAACAGATAATCTGATATAATAATAATTAATGTAATTGGTGAATATAAAATGAATGCGTAAAATAAGAATGAGAATGGTTATGTAAGCTATCTTATTAGTTAGTAAAGATGAGTGATGATCGCTTTCTATATATATAAAGAGGGCTCATGTTTTATTTTTTCTTCTGTATCTCCAGTTTTTAATTAAAATGTGAGTTTATTTTATCTTACTGTTAAATTTTTATTATAGTATGATATGAACTTTGTATATTTGTTTTGTTATTTTATTTGGTTTATATAAATCTCTTTTCATTTATAATAAAGTATATAATTTGATGATTATTATATTTAATGGTTGAACAATCGTAACTTCTGCGGCGAACTGTACAGGAATTTTTTTTGATATCGTGTCGAAAAGGTAGATTAAGCTATTTTATTTTATTTATTTTTATTTTTTTTTTTTACTTTTACATACAAGTAAATAAAAAATAATTTTACCTTTTGAGGGATAGAACTTTTTAATTTTACTTGACCACTATTACTATAACTTAATACTATAATAAATATAAATTCTATATATAAATTATTTACATATTCTGAATGTTTAGTCCATAAAGGAGACCTTTTTTTGGTTCTGCTTTCTGAATTTAAAATAATGTTACAGTCTAACCCAAAAAAGGTTAGTTATATTATTAATGTTTACAATATATTTAATCTGATATTAATTTCATATATAATTATTTATATATGCATTCTAAATTAAATAGTCAAAATCACCTTGGATGAAAAATGGGATATCTGATAGATGTAAAGTTATGATATGAAAAGGTAAAAAGGAAGTGAGAAATGTCCAGTTGGTATCGATAGGAGAATAAGGGAGAGGTCACTTGAGTGGAAAGGAAATAATGGAAAGAGATTGGATTATAGGAAATAAGAAGGTTAGATAATAATATTCCAAGTATTAAGCTTAAACTTATGTGAAGTGCATTATGTGGGAACCAATGGAAATTATGGTAGGTGAAAGGATTATGCCAAGGGATAGGAGATAAGCAAGCAGTTGAACGGAGTAGATAAAAATATTATGAGTGTTGCATAGATAAGAATAAAGAGTGAGACAAGACTAAGAGAAGATGGAAGTTATGAAAGCTTTTATTTTCAGTAATTGAAAAAGAAGAAAGTAATGATAGAATATACAGGATTTGTGAGCAGATGATGTTGGCTATTATATTGAGAAGGTTGTTCGGAGCAGTAGAATGGTTGATACTACGAAGAGAGATACATTATATAGGATAGTTGTTTGTTGGGAAAGATAAAATTTTATGAGTGAAGAAAAATAATGCTAGGAGATCTTTTAGAATGGAGATTTAAACGTATACCAGAGTGAAGAGTTTGTTTGTGAGGATATAATATGTATAAGAGTTCAGACACCAAAACAGGTAAAAAGGTATGGTTATAGTATATATAGCGGAGAGAGATTATAAATTAATATATTACGTAAAGAAAGGAACGATTTGTTATAAATGATGTAATAAAAATGAAAGGTAATGTAGCATAGGTTTGTCCGGAATAATAGAGTAGTGATAATGAAATGTGATGGATGTGGAAAGAAAGGAATGTGAATTAAATATTGTTGGATGAAAAGATAAGAATTAGTTATAAAAGATTGATATTGATTAATTATATCTATTGGTAATGGGTGTAAATATTGAATAATGAGATATAAACGTGTGAACGAAAAGAAGTGGTGTTTGATTTAGGGGTATATTAGTATAGGGTAGAAAGAAGAGGTATAACTGGTATATATAGATTTTAGATAGGATAATAGTATCTGATTAACTAAGGTTTTAGAGAATAGTGTATATAGGGGAATTTAGATAGACTAGAGAATTATACTCGATCATTTAAATAGGAAGAGTTTAGAAGATAAGTATGAAAAATCAAGAAAAGGTAGAAGCTATTGTTTGAGGGAAAAGGGAATATAAGTGATCAATAAGTTAAAATTTATTTTAATTACGAATCTTGTTCTAGGTTAATTCGATGTCATATGATATATAAGAAACAGAAATTAGTAAGAGGATACATTACGAGTTGGTTGGTTATGGGACAAGTAGTATTAGGATAAATTAGTCTAAGGATAAGTATATTTTAATAATATAATATTAATTTAGACATGTAACTCCATTCTATAATAAATGAAAAATACCTTTTATAATGGATAAGGAAATGGTCATATAAGATAAAAATTATAGGGAAATAATAAGGAAAAAAATGAATAAGTGTATGGCTAACACTTAGGGAAAAAGGTCTATATTGGATGAGGATAATAAATGGAAAAAAGACTCACATTGTTATTTACGATTACATTTTACAATTTAGGCTATTGCTCTTTTAGAATAAATTTGCAGCAATATTTGTAAAGCATGGGAATCAAGATGAAGATTAATCAAAACGGGTTGAGAAGTTATAGGTTGCAAACGTTATAAGGAGATTGTAGAAATTTATATGCTTAATAACAATGGTTCATAAAATATAAGAAAATCCTGAAGGCCTTAATAGTAGGGGTTTTACCTCTAGCCAACACATTTAATTAGAAGTGTTTATCTGAATAGGTAATATAATATGTGTAACTAGGAGGGGAAAATTATAATTTTTAGTTATATGTAGTGATTTTAGTAGGATCAACACTCATTATTATAGTCAGGCAAATGGTTGAAGGATAATAAAAACCCTTAGTATGATATAATTATTAATATAAGAAGATATATATATAAGTATATATAATATATATTATATATAAATATATATAATATATATATATATATATATAATATTATATTATATATATATATAAATATTATTTATTTACCTTAAAAATGATAAGTGCAAATTATAATTACTAACATTCTTGGTGGAACAAGTTTAAATTAATTTGAATTATTTGAAAATGCCTTAGTGTAATAATAAAAGACAATATAGTTAATAAATTAAATAATAAGATATAAAAATAATATATAATATAATAATATAATTAATAAATATATATAATTAATATAATAATACAATAATAATAACTAATATAAAAAAAACATTATTGAAAATATAATAATAATAATAATATAATAATAATAAATAATATAATTATATAATAAAGTATATAATAAAATAGTAATAATAATAATATAATATAATATAATAATATAATAAATAAGATATATATGTAAAAAAAACATTTTGAAAATATGTAATAAAAAAAAATTGTATGCTTTGAAAAGAATATTTTAAGTTAAATGGTAAATTATTAAAATAATAATAAGTAATAATAAATAATAATATAATAATAATAATATAATAATATAATAATAATAATAATAATATAATAATAATAATAATAAAAAGATTTTAATATTGATATGCATATTCTAAATTAATTATATGCATAAATCTTTATATATACTTTTAATTATTATATTATTTTATATTATTATTATCATTATATTATTAATTTATTATATTAATTATATTATTATTATTATTATTATTATTTTATTATATTATTTATTATCTAATTATTATTAATCATTTTATAAATGTTTTTATTTTCTTTTTATTAAAATTTTTTACAAAATAATTTGTATCCTTTCATTATGAATATCATTGTTATTTATATATTAATATATTAATTATTATATATTTTTCTTTATTGATTATCTTTCAATTTTTTACATGATATTTTTTAGGCTCGCTTAGTTGAAAATTAAAGATTAACATGTCGGTGTGTAGGTGTGTTGGTGGCCAGCTAATAAAGGATCACGTTCGCCTTTACGAACACCGTATGCGCGACACTACACACACACATGATATAAGTTTTTAAGTATAATATAATAGCGAGTATATATATATATTATATATTATCTATTCCAGTATCATAATGTAATCATACTAGTCCTAAATATAATATATATAGTATATATTATATATTAATATATTATACTAATATATTATATATATCTAGGTAATAGTATACTTGCTTCTTTCTTTTTCTCATCCACATAAAGAATTGACTGAATGATACAGTTTTAAAGCGTCCTTTCTCAGACAGTCCCCTGCTGCACTATTTCGAACTTCTCGTTTGAAGCACTCTCATTTTTTGGTAGCTGACATCTTTCCAGAAAAGTCTCCACGAACTCCGCCATCTCTTCTTCGTCTTCCCCTTGGACTTGACCTCATGTGTCCATTCCATGATACTATTTCGACATAAAGTTCTGCTCCAACTCCATATGATCCCACATCATAATATCTCCCCTAAATACATACCTTCCAGTATCCAACTTACTTCACACACCTATTATATCTTCTTCATTAAATTATCTAATTCGAATATCTTATCTTAACTGTCTCTCATCATTAAACTTATTACCTAATCAAATAAAAGTATATCATATAATGATAAATCCAATAACTAATCTCCGAAACGACTTAATGTATGAATAATATTCTACTTCTCCTCTCTTCATCGTTGTAATGTCCATGTTTACACGATCGTAATGCACGTCCGGTAGTAACAGATTATAAATTACTAGTTAAAAATCACATTTTTAACCTCTATTCCGATAATAAATGATATTAATATATATATAATTGGAGTCATGATGGAGTATGAATTATATTTCTTTGATGCTTAATTGATAAGTACAATTAATATACCATATTACTTTTTACCATATATTATCATGTTCACGTAAAATCTTACTTATTCCTTAACCACTTCATATATCTTTCTGCTAATTAATAACTATTCCTACGTAGATATAATTTGCAGTTAAATTTATTCAGTATCCTTACTATTCTCTCTATTCATCCGTCTTTACAACGACACCTAATTTAACTTCATTACCATCTTCATCTCATATTATATTACTTATCTCTGTAATATTATTAATATTATGTATATATTAGTCCTCTATTACGGTCAATTATCCTCTACCTGCTTCCTCCACTCCTCTGTAAACAACTCACACCACACTTTCGAAATGTCTTCTTATCTTTCTCTTTATCTGCCTCTTAATACTTACCCGATATCGTTCACGCATATGCATATTTAAATTGTACTTCTCCCATTCAAAGTAATTCTTCTAGTCTCATTTATAAATTTTTCATTAAATCAATAAATTATATTTATACTATAAACAGCTAGTGGAGAATTTAAAACACTCATTCCTTTAGTATCCTTATCATATCTCTGTAAGTTTCGATAAATTACAATTCTTAATGTTATTCTCTGCATCTTCATTTCTAAACTTACAACTGCATTTCTCATACATTTTTTCTATTGCCTTCTTTAATCTTACTCCCTTACACTTCATATTATCACTACTCCATAGCTCTTCTAAGTTTTATATTTCATCTATGGCATCAGATAAATGCCTTTGCAGTTGATTACGCTAAAAGATTCTAGCATATTTCCGCATATCTCTCGAAACACATTTCTAGTGTTTGAATTATAGATGGTTCGATCGTTTCTCTACTCTCTTCTTATATCCGTTACTTGTTCTTACTTCGAGTCTACAGACTCTTACATTCTTCTCTACTAGCTCTTATCAATATATTTCTTTCGTATATTTATTTTGCCAGATGGTCTATATCAGTGAAATGCCTCTATAATAATTATTACAGCTTTTCTCCTATAATTCTCCTTTACCTTTATATATCGGATATTATTATTGCTTGCCAAATTCCTGGCACCGTTTCCTCTCTCACACTTGTTCTATCAACTGATGATCTCTTCCTCCTCACTCCTCTCCTCCTCCACTCACCAATCTCCCACGCCACTCCACTACTCTCCTGGGCTTACCCTTCTTAACATCCACTTTCGTATAGGCTCCTCATATTCTTCTAACCTATTTGTTATCTTCCGCTTCCTCTTGCCTTCCATTCCTCCAGTCCCTCAGTTTTCTGATTCTTACAGCCTCTAATATCCATCTTGTTCTACTGTTATTCTACGATTTAGCGATTTCGTATAATTCGGTCCATTCTATCAGTTTCTCTTCATCTTCCGGTCTACAAGAACTCTCCGATTGTTATCTTAATTTATATTTCGAGTTACGGTTTTGGTGTTCTATAGAACGCCTTTCGCCATATTAAATATCTTTTTCAATCTCCCTTGCCACATTCTCTATGAGTTATGTGTCTCCTTGACAATCTCTACTCGCCGCACATCTTTGCCCTCCTCTTTATTCTCTCTGAATCATTCCTTGCCTGTACATATTCCTCCCTTGCTGCCGCTGTTCCTCTTTTCAGCCACTTCCTCATTTCCCTGTTTTTAACTTAATATATTTTCAGCTTCTCGTTCACCATGGTGTATGTCTCTCACTATTACTTCCTAACTCAATCTTTTTTACCAAAGTTGTCACTGCCATTCTTGTACTCCTGCAAGTCTTCGTTTTCTTCTTCTTCCTTAGGGTTTCCTGCATTTCCCAGTTCATAATTCGTCTCGTTCCTTGTTTCTTCTAATTCTCCACTCTGAGCATGCCTATTCGATGCTCATTTTACTCACCTCCCTTATATAACCCCTTCTTTATCTATCATGTCCCACACCATCTATGATGCCGCATCTAAGGACATTAACTCCGGGATACCTTTACATTCTAACCATCCTTTTTCTGGTAAAGACTATTCATGTAGTCTATACTGTTTTTTGTAATGCGAATTGTTTGCGTTACCCTGATTCTTTCTTATAACTCGTAAAGATGGAGACTCCTGTGCTTGACAAACGTGTTTCATTATTTTAGGTCGTTCTAAACAAAAATCAATCAACGCTCCCTCCATGTTCTTGTAATCCTTCTCCAAATCGGTCCCAAATACTCTCTCCATCTGCATCTCTCTCTTCCTAACTCATACGCGTTGAATCTTCACATCAACAAGCACCGTCTCACCTCCTCCTCACCCCACCTCTTCCCTCCTCAATCCAATAATCTGTTTTTTTCCCTCTGAGTGCCCCTGTTGTGGTGCCTACACCTTTGATATATTCTATATTTTATCCGGCCTATCTTAAATACACACATGATCAACCTCTCATTTATAATTATTTACTTTCTGTATACGATGGTGACGTCTTGGTCCCATATAATTCGACTACCATTGCTTTTATTCCTTTCTTCACCCCACACAACACGATCCGATAATCCCATTCTTTACCCTCTCACTACCCCCTACACGTCTCCGTCTCCGCCATCCCCAACAATATCTATCGTTCCTCTCCTTAATGTATTATATTATCTCCTCTCTTATTCCATAGGTCCCACATTTATGTGGCACGACCTATATTCTTAAAAGTGTTCCTGACATTCCGTAATCTGCGAAGTCGTAGCTAAAGTTCTCGCGCTTGAGTTCTGCAAGCCGTTTATTCGGGAAGTGCTTGCTAGGCCTATCCTTTCCTAGCCCTATCTCCTTTAGCCGAGGACACCTCTGCTCGTTGCCCGGGGTGCACGACGGGGAAGCGGAGTTGGCCTTTGCACCCCTTATATATATATATATATATATATTATATATATTAATATATAAAAAAAAAAAAGACATATCTTTATATTTCAAGATACGTTCTCTATAATTTTATATTATTATAACATACTAATATATATATATATATATTTATTATATATTTAATATATAATATATATAATATATTATATATATATATCATATACTATATTATATATATATATATATATAAAGTAATAAATAATTATTTGGCAAATAATATTATATCTATTAGTATAGATAATATATATATATCTCAATATATATCATATAATATAATATATATATAATATATATATATATATAATATATTAATATATATATATATATATATATATATATTATTATATAAAACACAAACTGCATAATATTTCAGTTTAATCAAATAATAATCTGGAGATGCACCACAGGTTATATTTGATGTTTTGAAATTTATGGCACTGAGATCGCAACCACAGGTTGAATATTTGATGTTTGGAATAAAATGCTCGCATCTTAACTTCAAACTGTAATGCAAAAGGTTTCATTACTTTGGAACTATACCTTTTATAAATGCTTTATTATGCAGGATTTTTTGCGGGGGGGGGGTGATTTTTACTGATTGGGCTACTAAATCTTGCAAAGTCCCAATTTTTGGCTACTAGTATTTACGCTTCTTAGTATATGCTGGTGGTGTGTTTGGAGTGTTGTATTTCTCTGGTGCTCAATTCAATTTGAATTTATTATGTTAAATATGGTTACCAGAAGTAAAAGGAACATATGATTGATCGGTTAGTTAATGGATATATTGAAAGGACATATCCTTCCATCAAAAAAAGAAATGATGACTTTATTTATGAATTACAAAATCTTAAAAATGAAACCGTTAGAATCCCTATCGTCAACTCAACTGTTAAGGGCGTGATGGAAATGTGGCAAAAAGCATGAATACCAACAACTATTAAGTGTAATGTTCTTACAAAGATGAATTAATTGTATGATGAATGACAGAATCTTAAGAAATATAAAGCATATTAAAAGAAACCATCACAAAGTTTGCATGAAAATAAGCAAATTGGATTAGTAAATTGGACGAATTATTGGATATTGCTCACGATAATACATTAGACTTTTTAAAAGAAGATGATAGAAAGTTTTTGAAGCTACACAGAAAAGGGCGAAAGGGAAAGATGATGGGAGTTAAAAGATATCAGTTAAAAGCAGAAACCGAATGGATTGACAGACAAAAAAAATTAAAAAATGATTACGCAAATCCGCTTCTCTAGAAAGCACAGCTAGTTGTTCCGTCTAGTTAATCAGATAATTCAGTCAGAAATGAAACATCAGAAGAATTCATTATTAATCGACAACAAGCATCCACATCAAAAGAACCTAAAACAAAGAGTTGAAAAAAATTAGATAAACATTTACTTGCTTCACTAGATATTGCGAAAGTTAGTGATAGATCAGTTTCCTCAATAATGATTCCTAAAATAAGCATTCATGGGGAAAATCAAAAAAATAATAATGTAAGCTATTCCTCAATACTCTTACGTAGAGCAAGAATAATATTTAGAAACGAATTTGCAGAAAATTTGAAAAATGAAATCAAAAGTTGACGTTCCAGTAATTATCCAGTGAGGTGGTAAACCTCTTGAAGATATCACATGAGAAGAAATAATTGACAGACTACCTGTCTTGATCTCGGACGATGGAGTTGATCAACTTCTTGACAAAAATTGAACATGGTACACCCCCTCTCCTTGATTAGGGCTCTGTCCGTGAGCATTGGTGTTTATCTGTAAAAAAAAGTGCAATCTCTGACATGATAAATGAATGGGGTTTGACTTATCGAGTTAAAAGTACGCGTTTAGATACAAATGTTTCTAATTCAAATCACAAAAAGGGTGCTTGCCTGCTAATTCAGCAAAAATTGAATAAAGATCTGTTGTAGTTTCCTGTTGACACCATATTTTAAAATTTAGGCTGGAGTCCATTGTTTAACCTACATTATAGGCATCATCTGGACCCTATATTCTTTTATTCAAACGTTTTAAGACCAGTTGGACGAAAATTGATGAAAAGGTATACGAAACAGCAGTTGATGATGAACAACTAGAACAAGAGTTAAATATTATTAAAATGATATTAGATTTGCTTCATCAAAGGTCCTTGATGATTACAAAGAACTATAAGAGGTGGCAATTACATTCCTCGGTGGGATTCCCAAGTTAGGAATAAGATTCAGAAAGGCATGAGATTGTCATAAAGCTCTTTGGATGGTGAAAATCATATTCCATAAAGATTTGAATGTTAAAAAGGCAATTTAAAATAACTAAGAAGAAAAAGATCTAAGAGAAATTTGTTATTTTTCAGTAGTGATTTAACTTGAATATTGGAACACATCTCCTACTCCACATAGCGTTCCACGTAATGATTTGAAACTCGTGAAGAGCTTCCATCGCTGTAAACATAAAAAAAATACAAAAAACTTGTCAATTTAGCAGTAAATAAGATGAAGAATCATTTGTGGTACCCCTCCGAGGAATTAATTGCAATGACCTTTGATCACGACGTCACAATTAAAAGGAAGAATAACAAAATGATTTGAACCAAGTCCATGAAAATGGGTTAGGTTACAAAAGACATGTAGAAAATAATAAAATCATGGACTTTCAGGATTTTCTAACACAGCACAAATCATCAATATTTTAGATTTATATCATGAATATAAAAGCACATGTCTTTTGACAAATATCACAAGAATAGCAGTGTCTGGACACGTCCTGATATAAGTTCGGCCAAATAGTCATATAAATCTTGCCCAAGAAAGCATCCACACTCGAATTCTAGATCATTTCTTAATCGCGCGAGTTTGTAACTTATCATTTTGCGCGCGCGATACTTTAACCTTCTGATCTTGATACCACAACGTTAACCAAATGGAGGAACTCATTGTATGGAAGGAGTATTGCATCCCTCAGTGAGTATACAACTAATAAAAACAGTATAACAGATCGCATGTAACAATATTCTTTTCTTATATACAAAGAGTGTAAAAGACAAATAATTCCTATGATAAACGGCGCAAAATTCTCAATCAGGCGAAAACTCGTTCTGCTTAAAAATGTTGCAAGTCCATCCTTCCCAATGGAAGCTATATCCATCAATTCTAGAGAGATATTCTCTCTACTCCCGTTTAGTTGAAGAATAATGCAAATTCACGTGTTATCAAAAAGAATAGGCTTGTTATAGTTCACACTATATACATTCAAGAGCCTTACACAAAATAACAAAAGAATTTATATGCAACAAATTACTATCAACGATCCACGCAAAAACAATCTCAGACCATTCTACATTCTGTCCGAGATGCAACATTAAATAGACGACTTTTTCAAGATAAATATATCATGTGTTCTATATTCGTCTCGCGGTATATGCTTAAAGAAAAGACACACTCTATGCTCACTCTTTTTTTTTTTCTCTCTCTAAAATGACAAAACAAAAAACAAAGCAAGTACTGATAGCTTTCTGAAGGATTTACTCCTATAGATAGGAAATAGTTCCTGGCGCTTAAGGTAGCTTAGTCACGAGCCCAGAGGTGCATGCAGTGAGCTTATATATTATAGTGTAAGTATAAAATTGACTAGCACTAGACGTTGGACCCACTATTCATCAAACAGGAAGAAACGTAGTCTGGCACAATAAGAAAAGATGCTCTCATATTTCGAATAGAGTTAAGACTTATCATAGACATAATTTCGTTCTGGTAACACTTTAAACATGATAATAAGCACCAAAATTAAAGAAAGTCTTTTCAAACAATATATTATTCAAAATATAATAGCATAGTACATAATATTAGCTGGTTCAGTTATTTATTAAATATTACTTATTATTACATATAATAATTATTTTACTATATATATTCATAATTAATACCTATATATATATATATAAATCACATTATATATATATATGATAAAATATATATAATAATATATATATATAGCGGTATAAACAATAAATATGTAATAATCAATCAGCAAGAGCTGCAGCGAGGTTTCTTCTAAGTTGCATTATTTACAGAGAGGGCCGATCTGTTCTGCTTTAGGAATGGTATTCCAATTAGTATGAGTGAGAATCTAATGTCCCTAATAATATATTGAAATATCCACTTTAATTAAATATTTGTTGAAGAAAATAATTTTTAAATTAAACTGAAATTTTATATGATAAATATAATTCATTATCTCATTATTATTAATTTAACAAGACATATATACATATATTTTATTATTTATTGAGCTAGACACAAGAATCATTATTTATTTCACTGTTAAAAGACATTGAGGAAAAATTACAATCATGCGAAAAGAATAATCAAGTACGGATGCATTATCTAGTAATATAAAATTTGTAATACAATATTATTTGTAAATGAAAACATCTGTGTATCAAATCATAACTGTAGGTATTATGATAACTGAGATTAATGCAATTAAGCTGTAGCTATCTCAAGGTTGAGACTAAGGTATAATTAATTATTAGAATTTTGCATTTTAATCTGAGTTTGATTTATTGAGTTATTGATATATTATATTAAGATACCTTTTATTGAATTTCATCTGTAGCATTATATATTTTCATGATCACTATGATTATAGAGTTATTAAATTTTATAATTTATTACAATTTATTATTTTAAATCCTATAAAATGTAATGTTTCTTATTTTATAATTAGTAAAGTTATATTTACATGTAATAAAATAATAGATCTGTCTTTGCTACACAACATTCAACAAGTAACACGACACAAACCGATAACACAACTACAAATAAAGCGTCTGTCTGCTTTTACTATATATTTTATTGGAATGTAAATAATGATTAACAATGCTTGCGTACTTAAGAATTATTTAATATTTCCATATATTGTTACATTTTCAAATAAATTACTATATTTATATCTGGGTTTCATTAATGTCGTATAAATTTCGATATTAGGGCAGGATTAGAAATTAAAATTAATAAGGATTGAAAACACGAGTTTATCCTTAGGGGTTGGCTGACGCTTTGATATTCCGCACAAACCCCTTGTACCTATAACTGCAAAGAAAAACTGGATAGATTTCTAACTAAAAGAAAATAAGAAAAAGCTTTACAAATGATAATGTATTCCGAACTGAACGACACGAGCGAGTTACCATCAAAGTCAAGGAAACATAGTTCCATCATGTAGAGAGACAAAGCCGGAAACCTACTCCGACAACCATAATATGCAGCGACATATAATATCAGTTCTCACAATTATAAAATCATTTGTATTTTTCTGTAGATATAAACTTGTGCAGAAATGTAAAACTCAATTGTCTATACAAAACACAAAATTGTATTGAGAAAATAGCACTTGTTTATCAGCCCCAATTTATAAATAAGCAATAATATATATACACATTTGTTTTAAAACTATATTACTATACTAAAATAAATTATTAAGAACATACTGATTCGCACAAAAATGAGCCACTAAATTTACTTATATATATAGTATCCAAAAGGGTTAAACGACTTACTATTGCTTAAAGTGACTTAAAATTGATTCTTACGAGATTACAGAACCGATATATAAACATATATATAGATCTATACCATCTATATAAAATATGTGAAAGCTTTCATATTTTATGAAGACGTAAGTCACAACACAGCTCTGTCTCGAGTGGAAGAGTTATATTATGTATATATATAGGCAATATATATACATCGGAAATTATGTTGGATCAAAAGAAATATAAGGTAAGAGATTCTCCATTATCATTGATCAAAGATACAGTCCCTGTTAGTAAGAAAATAGTTAATAAAGACGTAATAAACATAGATGAAGAAAATGATTGTGTAGATGAAATGAGGATATAAAACTTATCAGTATTCAAGATTTTAGCATATTAATACAGAAATATTGAGTTATAGATTCGATAATAAGACACATAGATACAAGCCACAACAAATATGAGGAATACTATTTAAAATTAAATTCATTTATATATTGATTGAGAATAGGTCAAATTGCTAAAATTACAAGCTTATTTACTGTTTTTGCTAAAAAGAATTATAAAGAAGTTAGATTAACAAAGGGTGAGAACGATTGTTCAGTAATCACATTTATTAAACAATAAACCTACTGTGCATAATACATAAATATCTAAATGAAAATATTATAGTCGTAGTCTTGTCATTTGTAAACCAGATGGAGGCTTACCATCAACTAGTAGGCTGCTGTATATAAAAGGTCTTACCATCTTATGTTAAATATAAAAACACAATAGCAAAAATATAGAAGAATGGTCGTCCATAACCCAATACTGTTTCTGTTCATATATAGGGACAGGGTACCTGAGAGGCATAGAAACATTACATATGGAATAGATTATAAATTCATAATCTGTAATCAAGTTGAGCCGTTAAAAGTAAATGGTAAATTTCCAGGAGGTAATGTGATAGCGAATCCTAACACGACCACAATATAAAGTGCACTTTTAGGTTTATTTATATTAATTAATTAATAGAGCAAGATTATTAAATTGCAAAGTTCTGAGAGGCTAAATATATTTAAATAGGATTTTTCACTATACAAACACTAAGAGAGAACATTAGACAAAATGAGGAAACGTCTTATTGGTCTCATAACTATAACACTCTCTGAGAGAGTAGAGAAGTGGCTAATTATCAAAAGAGCGAGAGAAAAAAAAGGCTAAACTATATAAATACTGTATTGAATTCATGGTTAATATGATTTATAGGTAAGTAAATACCTAGGTCCTACTAACGTGAATTGAAGAAGAGATACGTATTACTAAATCTTTAGCAAACAACGCGGCGCGCGGAGAATGAGCTGCCACTCATTTCGTTGCAATTTTGTACGATACAACTATTAAAGGAAGCCCGGGCATATTAGACTCTGTCCAGGCTAATTTAATCTAGATTATATAATTATGAAGTAAAATAGTAAAAGGAATCTTCAGATAATAATGAGAATAACACTTTCGAGTGCATGTCTCAATATATAGGAAAGGAAGAAAATATTTTTCTCCAATACTATTTACGTTCTGGCAAATTAAAAGCGTAATTATCGAGAGATGCTATGAACAGTATTGATTTATGCAAATATGTTTTGAGAGTAATGAGAAAGTGAATACTAGACTGTCTATAAGTAATTACTTGAGGTGAGAAGAAAAATGTTATATTTTCTATTTTATAGGCTATATGTTAAGTGGTATTTAGTACGATTACTAGTAACTATCGCAATACGAATATATATTTAATTCACACGTGTATAAAAATACATAGTTGAAATTTGAGCAAATATATTATTGGGATAGGTAATTAATAAATAAAGAATATAGAGAGCGACCTAAAATAAACTACTATTCTATATTCACACGACAGCTTATTTTTAAGAAAAATATGATGATCAAAAGCTTCTCTAAAAAGTAGAGGAGGAAAAAATAGCGAACGTGGGATTTTTAAGGATGAGAGTTCATATTAGAGTAAAAATATAGACATTCATCATTGTAAACAAAGAAACTTTATATCTTCATCTATGATAAATATAGACATAGGTACGTATTATGACTTATTGTATTCCACCACGTTAAGTATAATATGGCCTTCGAGAAATTTTCGTATCACGCCCTATATAATACACATACCAATGAATGGATTGAAGTTTAAAATATATATTAGATATATGTATATATTGAGAAAAAAATTTTTTAGTAGTAATATTTCAATTACGAATTATCATTGACATTATTATAATTATAATACTATAAGTTAGTAATAAAGATTATCAGATCTACTGTAAATATTAACAATTTTACTCTAATTTCAACATCATTTTTATATATGCGGATTTATGTATAATTTATCAACTATCCTTATTACACTCTTATTTAGTATATGAACCCATCAAGTATTAAACAAACAGTAGAAAGTAAAGTCCTTTTCTTCTGAGGTCTGACTATACAAACTCTGGCCGTACCCAAGGAAGTGGAAATACTCAAGGTACCGGATTTGCTTATCAATAATACGCCCATCTCGAACATTATAGAAATATACCTGTAAAAATTAACTTTTCTAAAAACATTAATCACCAAAATAGTAGCCGTTGCGGACAAACGTTTCCGATATATACTCATATATTCAAAATACAAAGAGTTATAATTATATGAATAATTATATATAAAGGTATGTAAACAATATTACGTCTATATATAATACTATATAGTACAGATTAATTATTTTATCTAAATGAAAAATAAAACATATATCAAATACAAATCACATAGTTAATAGATTATATACATCACAATAATTGTAGTATTATTAAATATATTATATCAAATAATATTAATTAATAATTAGTTAAGAATCACCTAAAGAATTAAAAAATATTTAAATATAAAACGAAAAATAGATTATGACGAATTACAATAAGGAATGCAATAAAAGATGCATAAGAGTAAAATATGCAATTAATAAATCTTTAATTTATAAAATACTCACTAATATTACCCCGATATAGAAAATATAAGACGAAAATGGAAATGACGTAATACAAATTATTTCATCCTTGTAAATTCGTACTATATATATATACTCTATAATATATAATAATATATATATATTTAGGAACGTTCCTAGCTCAAGAGGTAGAGCACTCACTTTTAGCACAGCGAGAGGGCCCAGCGTTCGACGATGGGTGGAGACGAGAGACGTGAGCTATCTCTGTTAGAGGGGTTTACGTGCGCGTTAGGCCCATACACTCATTTCTATGTAATGGTGGGATTGAGGAAAATACCTTTGGGAGGGCAAGTAAAAATATACCAATAGTTACTCCCGAAAGAGGAAGATCTGCTCACAACAAGTTTTTGGCAATTGGGACAGAGGAGTATATATCTATATATGCTGCAAAAAACGCAAGACGATTTAGTTAATATATATTTCATAAGAGATAATTTTACTTCTCAAATAACAAATGAACTAAAAGCATTTTTCATTTTTATCTAGGAAATGTAACGAGTGTAATTTATATATCCTTGGGGTTTTAGAGAAACTGATTACCAAGCGAACAAAAAGATTATAACTTATATATCTATTCTATATTTTTTTGATTACACTGAAATACTTGCCATATCATTTTAAATCAGTACACTACAATAATATTATCATCTTAAATATAAATATTATTCACACAGTTAAAAAATAGTAGCAAATATTATAGAAAAAAGAAGAGAATCGTTTTTTTTTTATTATTGTACGAACTATCTTATTCTCTCTCTTACTTTCGCTAAATCTCAACTTTTTTTTTCTCCATACAAATTTTTAAGAAAAGTTTCAGAAATATACCATATGTATTTAAATTTTGCAATAAATAATAATGTCAAAAACTGTAGTTTCAATGTATATATCTAAACGAAAAATTTGAAAAAAATAAAAGAAAAAGTATAAAAAGAACAATCCCACACCACGCTCAATTTTTTTTCCTCTGTTATACAAACACTTTGAATTTTTGTATCCAATATATTTGTGTCTGTCTTTCTAATTTTCTGATATTTTCAAAAAAAAATCCTTTCACATTTTTAGCCGTTTAATTGCAATAATAAAAAGTTATTTTTTTTTGGTAAATTATAAGAGTAAATATGTCAAGAAGTTCGAAACACTTTGGTTGAAGCAAAGATAGAGCGATAAAAACCCGGTTCTAGAGGGTTTTATAAAAAAAAAAGTTTTTTATAACACAACAAATCTACTTATTTATAAAATGTGCAGAGAGAGAGTTGGAGTAACTACAAACTGGCTCCAATTATTGTTACACAAGTCTGTGAGGAAAAAGGACATCTTAAAATTAAGCCATAAAAAATATTGCTTAATCTAGTATGTATGAGAGAAAAAGAGAATTATAGAAAGCATTTGAATGGCTCTAATCAATTATTCTAGAATTGTTTCTATTTTTGTTATTTCTTTTTTTTTGACAACTTTCATAAACACACATACATACAAAACACCAAATAAAATCGTAACTCAACTTTATCACTTCACACATAATATGTAAATAAGCAATAATTACGAAAATATCACAGATATAATAATACGTAAAGACTTTCACAAGAGTCATGGTATAATTAAGTAAATAAAATGCGACTAACATTAATTTGTGGTATTAAGTAAAATAAATAAAATTTTTTTATTGTATAATATATATACCTTAAATATAATATATATACGCTTTTATAGGCCATTATGATGTTATTACCATATAAGTATATATATATAAATATATAGGGAAAATATACTATATAATAATTTTAAAAAGTTTCTATCACAGCAAGTAGCATAAAGTATAAATACGCCAACCTAATGCAATAACGTTAAACGAAAAAATATTATCTAATAATTAAAAATAATAGATTAGTTTAACATATACAAATGTTAAAATGCCATATAATAAAAATATATTATCATTTTTATATAATACAGATGACATATAAAAAAATGTTTGGACATGATAACCTAAACTTACATAATATTAAAAAAATAAATTTCGATAGCAACTCTAATAAATATAAATAAAAATACATATGTAAGAAAACTTATAATTATTATATTATTACGTATATGACAATCAGTTAATTGAAATTTGTCAAAGAGAGACCGTATGTATATTGGTAGAGTGAAGGTAGACATTTATTTTTGATTTACAAAAGAATAAAATTTATTTGTATTGAGTCACCAATCAAGATTTTACGCTGCTTATACATATATGGAGGATAAACATTTTCGTAAAGGATTTTCAAAAAGTAATTATTCTCATCGTGATCTAAAGCGGCCTAAAAAACTGTTGGGTAACATAGACCAAATATTAATCTAAAAATATAGTAATTAATTATTATATTTCTTTGGTAGAGGTACACAAGCTGTGAAAAATTCATTGTTTCATATAATACTATAAGAAGTAAAAATATTAAAAAAGTATTAAAATTGAGCCAGCCTGTTCTATTTATTTAAAAAAAAAAAAATTTTTTTTGCTACACTTTAAAAAATAACGAAAAACACTCGTGCCGTAGGAGGTTGACTCGCCGACGTACTCATTAGACAAAATAAAAGATCTGCACTTGTGTAATATATATTTCACTTTTCGGCGTAGTACCTCTATTATTGTATCGGATCTATCTGGGGGCAAGAATTATACAGGTTACTGGCCGTAAGCAGAACCGTTTACTGTTCAGAGTATGTAATACTGAGGATTGCCCGGACACACGTTAAGGTTCACGAGAAATTTTCTCCACCAGTGGATTTTTGTTTAGATAATGTTTGTTGTACCACATCAGGGGCTTTGGCCCCGCTGCATATGGGAGACACACTTTTGTTGTTAAAAACTTTAAGCAAGAATGATAACGACGGATCACACACACTAAATAGCACACAGAGGAGAGAAGCCTCTTATAATATATTACACCGTTCGATATCCATTACAAAAAATATATTTATATTTAAATTTCAATAAATTTATGTTATTAATCCAATTCAAATATTTCTTAACTATTTATAATATATTATTTTATATATTATTAAAACTCGTCTGAGTAATAAGTTTCGTGCTGATCCGCATGAAATAATTAAATATAAGGATATATAGTAGGTATATATTATTAAGTAAATTCCCCACTATATATATATATAGTATATTATATATAAGGTCTATATTGCACGAATAGTTAATATGCTTATCATGGCAGTCGCCCCAATTCAAAAAAAACCATGGTTCATAGATTGTCATTACTTGTCACGAATTATACTCAAATATAATTATTTTTTATTTAGATCTGTGGTTAGAAAGAGTTTTTTTTAACAGGAAACGCACTAACCCGGGGTAGCCCTTCAAGGCTCATAACTAAGGCTAATTGACAGTGACCAGGTAGAAAATGTGAGTTATTCTCTCCATATATAATATACCTACCTATTATAAATGCAAATTAAAATTGCGTGTAGTATAATTTAATATATATATATATATATAATTGGGAGGTGACAAAAGATAAAAATTTCATTTTTAAAATTTGCTGGCATACATTCATATGTATTGAGAAGATAATACCAGACACATTTGATAATAAGCTATAGTATATATACCGAAAGAGTCATTAATATAATTTCTTATTTATAATTTAGATTACACATAGTAAAATTTGAAATTTCAAAAGTAATTCCTTACATAATCACATATAAGAGATATTTGATGAGATTTACTAACTCACTATACCTCCAATAAGTTGAAGGCTCGCAGTACTATATAAAAATACTATATGCCGCAACCCGATCCTCACTATACTATATAATATTTTTTATCTTAAGCCTTTTATTCGATCTCTACTTTACAAGAATCCTCACGTTATTAATTATATGAGAGAAGTATTTACATGTTATTGAGAGGTAGTAACTATGGAGTTGCCTTACTACAGTATTATAATATATATTAGCTGGTGCAAATAACCCCTAAAAGTGGAGATCAGATGTTCATTTTTTCAAACTGCTGCGGATGCTGAAACTCATCCCCCGGCATCACAGGGCGGGGGAAATTAGGCCTATGGCCGCCACAGCGGATTTAGTCGTTAGGGCCGTGATACCCGAGGCGGTGTTTAGATATATAATTAATAATATAGTAAATATATATAATAGCTAAGCATATATCTATAATATATTATATTATATATATAGTAAACTACCCCGGGGTGATACCTATATATACATATAAGACCCTTTATCTCACGATGGGTCCGCACTTTAGACAAGTTCACATCGTGGAGATAGACCTATTACTATATACCTTGGAGGGACGTAGTCATAAATAATGTTCGATAGCTTTAAGCACCACCATACTTAATACTTTATATATAATAATTGTACTGTATAGTAGTGTATACAGTCTAAGTGAGCCAGCGCTACGCCGTTAGCCAATAGCCAGTAACGATTAACTACGGTAAGATACTATATAGTATATATGATACTAGTTATATATATGGTGCGAGTGAAACGTGGACCCAACTCAAAATGGAAACCCACCAAAAATCACCTTCATTTCCCCCAATCACTCATCCGTAACCTTAACAGGGAAAAAGAGAATTTGTATGCAACTAAAGTAGGATAACACTCATCCATTTAATGCCACATATAGTATTTAGGAAATTCAATAATATGAGTAAAAGGTTATGCACTTTGAAAAACCTACTAATTTTCTCGCTCTCTAATAAATGTAAGAGTCTGCTTCTCCTTTGTTTTAGTAATATATTAAAGTACCCAGATCTATTAAGAGAAAACTAAGACTCACTATGAGAGGAGATCTCAATACTAGGGATAGTGTAGGACATATAATTCTTTCAAAATATTCAAACATCAAGTTGGAGCAGGCAACGTATTTTCTTTGCGCATCATTTGTTTTGGTATTACCGTCTTTTAATGGGGAATGAGCGAAATATTAATAGAATCGGAGGTACGGCGCCAGCTTGAAAATGTGGAGTGTTAACAAATATACTCAACACTACAAGAACGACGGATTTAAGCATTAACATGGGCCGCGATGACTTTAAAAGCGAACACTGAGCCATCCCTCTATGTCTACCAGTTGGATCCAAGAAACAGTTTTAAAGGGAACCCGAGCTCCACCCGGTCAAGACGACAATCAACCAGGTTTTCCTAGCCTGTCCTAGTCCACTCGTTCTATATATTTTTATGATGTAAATATGGCATAAGTAATCGCAATTAAGATAAGGATGTTAAAGAGAAAGAAATATAATGGGAAGGTAAGAATTCTACCGGGCCTTCTCTGGGGAGGATTGAACGCATGCCACCGCAATTGTTGCGAATATAAGATAAGAGGGAAGGCAGTAAATTCTCTTTAACCCTTGCCGCATGTATATGTTTCTTTCTTTAACATCTCATCTAACAAGGGAATTTTATTGATATTGTTAACATGCTAAACACATATAAAGACATGATAGATAGGAAAGCAGTGACACCGTTTGAATGTCACCTATTGGACGGGAGCTTCGGTTGCTTTAAACACTGTTCTTTGAAATCCAACTTTTTTGGGTTAAGGAGGATGGCTCAGTGGTCAAGCCCTCGGGTATATTGTCCTCTTCGCAAAAACCATGTGGTGGTTCCAATTCCCACAAAGGCAGAGAAATTCATTTGACCTTCCAATTATAGTGGTTTGTTTTCTTTTAAAAACAATTTGTATCTAATTGCGATCCTCCAACCCAAATATTTAACATCTAAAAATAAAGAACGCGAAGGGATAAGGACAGGCGGACAAACCCTTTTGAATTGTCGCCCTTGACGAAGAGCTGGTTACTTTTAAAAACTGTTATTAAATCCAACTTTTGTTGGTTAGAAGGATAGCTCAGC
>JABUQX010078884.1:0-26200 GCA_015478945.1 Trachelipus rathkii
TTGCTGGTTGAAATACTCACTTTTTTCTGATTTCTGGTTGGTTACTACCACGAGTCTTGTTTTCCAAAAAATTTGATCTTGGACAAAATAAAATCGTAAATATTAACAGATATAAACGTGGGCGTAGTTTTTAAATTTGTAAATAAAAGTAAAACTGCTTCGAAATAAAGAACAAGTAAAAAGAGGAGTTGACATAACGTTGGGCAATTCAGGAACAGCACCCAGTCCGTCGAGTGAAAAAGGTCGATTAGGTAAATTGGGATTGGTTTTGTTCCATACCCTCCTTTCTCGTGGCAATTTTTCGCTAACCTATTCATTATAGTGTAACTGTCCGTCCTAAGGCGCGGAGTGTGAAATATTGGACGGATACCTTGTGAGACCTCCTCCAAACAATATTATATGTTGTGAAGTTTGGATGTTATATATGGCCTTTAAGTGGTATAACTTTGGCTGTGCGCGATCAAACCCAAATTAGACGAATTATGGTTTATAAAAGGTAGGAGGAAGTTCAGTCCCCTGATAGGGAAGGATCACAGTATGGGGAAATAGAGAGACTCACCGGAAAAAACCACTGGGCGATCTTTGAGAAACTTGATTACTTGTAAAGGCCCACTCAACCTGTAGCAGGTGGTGAACTAACTGTGGACTAACAGGGGAAATTACCTAACTGACAGCTGTAAATATGAAATTCAATATAGAAAGTAATTATGGAAGCTGTAGGGCGTCTCCCCTTGACAAAAGGAAACTACAAGAGAGAAGAATGCTCCCTAAGTGAAAATCGAAATGGTGTGGAAACCAAACTGCACAACTAGCGATGGGTAATCACGAAGAATATGGGAGATGTGGGAGGAACTAACCGAGTGTGGGACATTGAAAGTCGGAAACGTGGGGATCATGACTCCTTGACGTGATACAAGCGCAAACGGAAGATGGATTTAGATGTCTCATGGGGTGGGGTAACAAAGACTATTGATAATCCATTGAAGGTGAATCAGCAATGGAAAAACAGTTTCAAGTTGTTAGAAGTTCTGGAAGATCTGTAGAAGACACCTATGAAATTCAGTGACAAGGTGGCCTGATTCATTCCCTAAAAAATGGGAGAAGGGGGAGCTGGAAATTCGGGAAACTAATTTTCTAAATATTCACCGGAGTTAAACTCTAACTAGGTTTGAGACTTACAGGGTACCTCGAATAAGGAGGTTGAAGAAACTTCCGGTGGGATAAGACAGGAGTCCTTTTTGTTATAACTAGGAATATGTGAAAAGAACTGGATAGTTGCCGCCAAAAAATGAATATACCTGAACGATTTTTAATTGTTCAATTTGAAAATCCCTAAATAGAGAGCAGGCAAAGACGTGGGAATATAACATCCATGGACATGGGATTAGGTAATGGGAGAAAACCTTCGAAATCGGACTCTGTACATCTTCGTCACGATATAAGGAAAGCAAAGATCGGATTTCAGACGTATTCCTGAAACCAATTGATGGAAGATTATCGTTTGTCATAAACTTAGTGTTTTATAGGTGGTTTTCGATTTTCGTCCCTGGGGTAATTCTTCTTCTTTCGTCTCATCAATCAAAGCAAAGAACCTTATCCACGTGAAAATTTATTCCGGTAATTTCTTCCGTCATAATTATTTTCCGATAAGGTTAGTTTGGGATATCAAAGCACTGACCCTCGCTAGATTGGTGTAAATATAATGGACCTTTGTATTGAAGGACTCTGACCGGGGTTTCTGTTGTAGCGACTGGTAAAACTAGATACGTAACTTATATTTGGTTTCATCTCCCTCTATTAAGTGTTATCGGACCTTTCCCCATTTTTTGCTTTCTGAAGGTTCTGTAAGTGCTGGTGACCAGTGTGTGGATTACTTTTTTTATAGGCAACCGTCTTTTTTTGACCTCACATGATACTACTGGTAGGGTTTTTGAAGTTTTGTGCGTGCCACTCCGTTTCCAATATTGAAATGGATAACTGTGAGTGGGAGTTGGTGGGAGGTGTTTCCCCGGAAAACAGAGAAAAGATCATAAGGAAGACATTGGGCCAAGAAGCCAACTATTGAGAATTGTTTTATTAATAGAATGAAAACTGATGCGAATAGTCCTTCATTCCCAATCAGTCTTGTTGGATTTTCAAGAACTAAGCATTTAATGATTTGTATCAGACTGCGATTGAAGCGTTCGCAGACTCCATTACTGGCTGGATGTAAGTCGGCACGAGATTTCTCAAACACTGCTTGATTATTTGCCCCTGGAAGAGATCGTTGTTGAAAGGTCGGGAGATAGTAAATTCCGTACCAATCAAATCGGTCAGAAATAACGGCTTTGGGTATTTTTGGTTGAATATAGTGAGGAAGGAATCCCTTGAAATTGTTTAAGTCCTTGGAAGCGACAAGTAGAGAACTAAAGCTTTTGAATTCGGTAAAGGGGAAAGCAAACGCACAAAATCCAAACTTGGGAAGTGGTCCAGATAAGGGACCATGCAATATTTGTTGCCAGAATTTGTTTTCTTCAGTGCAAAAACCAAATCCATTGTGCGGCATTAGGTCATAGACAGGCGATAAATTTAGCTAGAAGTTCCTTACAATTAGGGAGGGGTTCATAATCGTGGAAGAGAGAAGTCCTTTTTGTCTTTTGGCATATAGGGCCAGCATCGCCACGATTGTTCTTGAAACCACTTGAAAAGTTTACTCACGCGGGATGCCAAAAGGTATAGACTGGGATGAGATCAGCCTGGCCAGGAGTTAATTTCCGCCCCAAAATGTGGAAGCGCAATGAAAAATGAAAAGGCCTAAAAACTATCGTTGCAACAAGGAAATCCAGAGATGATGGCAAAAGAGCTCAATTTGCTCCAGACTTCGGCTTGTAAGTATTATATATTATGAGCCCCATTCACGATTAGTCAAGAGCGAGATAATACTGTTAAAAAATTTTACACACACCTGAAGCCAGATTCCTGCCCTAGTTTAACGTTATTTTTTTTAATCCCCTCGTGTATATGGAAATAATTCTTCAAGGTTTTTTGTCATTAAGCTTTGAATCATTCAGAAATATCAAAGGATCCATTGATATTTCGGAATCAATTAACCGACTACTTATTAATTGATAATAATGTTTGATTGTGTAAATGTGGAGGGTGAATAATTTGAAAACTTGTTTGAACGGATTCCAGTGGCTATGGTGACTACCTTGTTATTCACCCGACGAACTAACTCTAGTTGGGCTTAGTTCAGGGAGGAGTTCAAATTTTGTCCCTCAAATGCACAAAGTTTACCTAATATAAAGGCACGTCTCAACGAAATTCCTGCCGGAACACAAAGAATTTCTATTGGTAATAGTGGGTTTTTTGTGATTCCCCCCCTTGAAACCTTAAAACAATTAAATTTGGCATAGTGTTTCAAGTGGAAATCCTTTCACTTGTGCCCAAAAACCAACTTATGGCTCTTGACAGCTTTTAACGTTTGCCTGAAAGGTAATAAATTCAACTCGTTTCCACCACTATCTATAAACTCAAAGAAACTAAATCAAAAGACTCACCCCCGCACCATCCACTATCCAACTAAGACAATTCCATAACTTGGTCCAGTAATCGGTTGCCTTCTACTAATAGCCACGGAAACAAAATCAACGGGTCCAAATCGGCTTTGGACACAAAGTAAATGTTTATAAAGTCAGCAAAACCGTATCCATCTTCCCTGGTCCCTAATTAATGTGGAAGTGTCCAATCTATTCAATATGTTTGTTTGAAGGTGTCAAAGTGTGTGTCTCCAATTAAAAATGTTCGGTGTTTTTACCACTTGAAAGGACTATTAATCTAATCCAACTATCTTGTACTTGGTCATATCACTATCCATTAACATCCAATTATTTATCGGATTTAATCGAAAGAGCCCAAGATGTTTTATCTGGTTTCGGCTTGCAACTCCATCTCCCACAGAAAAACGGCCTCACCCTTCCGGGGAGTTTGGAAGTTTTTTTAAAAATTCCCCAGAACTATTTATTGGTATCGATTCTAACCAACATCTTGTTGAACAATTGGAATTAGAAGGGAAAGTTCTCCACGATTAAGAGGGAAAAAGAAAGTTAAAAATTCCTACTTTGGACCAGAGGCCCCTGTGGGGGATCGGGAACTGTGTTTGGAGTTAGACCTCTTTGAGTCGGTTTTCCTTGACTGTGGGGTGGGTTTTGGGCGTGGGTACTTCATTTTGAGTGCATTTAATCGTCCTGCATGTGGTCCCTTGCAAAAAGGACAAGTGACACGTGTATTGGGCTGTATTTGTGTGTGAGATGTCTGTAATGCCCTACAATCAGCACGTACATGCCCCCTTTTTCTACAATATGCACAGATACCCAACCACTTATAACAATCATCCATTATATGTCCAACATTTTCACAGTAATCGCAGCGGAGAGTGTTTTTGTGTGGGGGTGATTGACTATTATTCTCTCTGCGATGTGCAACAAATGTCTGAGAGTTGTTATTGTTTCGTCGGTTTGTGTTTCTGTTATCTCGGGAAAACCGACTTCCGTTGGATGCGTTATTCGTTTTTGGTGTATTGTTCTGTTTGGGACAACTGTAAGGATTGTGAGGAGCATTTTTAACAATATCAGTCCAACCCGGAGTGACAGTATCTATTCTAATGGTTTCATTTAGATCGGGTGGTTCTGAGCTACTGAAATTAGAGTTTGATAATCCAGAATGCACAGGCTGAGAAGAACGACTTTCCTGAAGATCACGATCAAATTTGGTAGCTAAACTGACAATTTTAGACCATGGTACTCGCTCTTTTGAGTCTGTTTCTTGTTGTGTAATGTATTCACTCACTCTTTTCTCGACATAAGGATGTAAACTTACAAGAAATGCCTGTTCTTAAGGATTTGTGTTCTTTCATTTCAAGACCATTGTACGCTTCTTGGCAAGAATGGTTTCTAGCCCGAAAGAGCGAACATACGTAGTACTTTCGCCTTTTAGTACGATATGCCTGAGTGGATACGCTTGTATTGATAATTCCCTCTTACGAAAGTTCCTTGTCTTGGTGGTACAAGGCCATAAGGGTTTTCTTTACTGCAAACCATAAGTTTTCGATCATCCTAACTAATAGATTGTAAAAGCTGAAGGAATGGAACCCTTCAGCCGGGTCCGTCCCTAATAGACGCCACCACTGGATGAGGTGCGTTAGGATTAATTTACTGTGCAAAATATACTGTTTCAAAGGTGGCAAAATACAAACCAAAGGTTCTTGGTCTGCCTTCCATACTTGAATTTGCGGGGTCTACCACCTAAGCTTTTTCTGGAATGGTTTGGCAAATTTTCAGTTAATAAAAGTAACATAGCCCCTGGGACATCAAATTGCCCAATTTGTTCCCGATCAATGAATGTCAGTGTAATGAAGGTGCAGGAGAGACACGGAGGAGGTTGTTGTTGGACACTGAGACTACGACCTGATATTTTCATGAATAGGAAAAGCGACTGAATTACAAGGAATGGCGAGAGGATGACAAGCATTTAGATATCAATTATTGTGAAACTGAGGGACCACCTTCAAACCTCGCGAGCTTTTGGTCCAACAAACCGAGTGGGATCATTCTGTCTCGGGAGCGAGCACAGCTGTTGGTAGCTAAAGGTAGCCATGAGCATTGGTAAAACCTGATAAGATATCGAGAAAATACGCCTGTTGAAACGCGTGTATTATGTCTAAATTATTGTGGTTTTGGTTAGGTCGGTTAAAAGTGGAATTTGCTGCTTGGTGGGAGGTTGTTCTATTGAATAAATATGTGGTCTTGCTGGTATGAAGCCTTCTAAAAAGATGGAGCCTGTGGAGAACACAAGGAGAACGACCATAATTAGTGTTTGTTTCAGTGGGTATGGGTGAATTCCAACTTAGTTGGTACCCTAAAGGCAAAATACAAGTTGGAGAATAAAGTTCAGATTTTAAACATCCAGATGTTAGAGAGAGCGGTTAGCTTACAGTCAGTAGAGAGGTAAGAAAGTTTACTGTATGTTTAGGAAATTGTATTATGACAAGGACGTTGTGTAAATTTGGTTTCCGAACTATAATCTCTGAATATTTTGAATATTGAGTGCTCATTGGCATGCTCAGTTCCAAATTGGCTTTGGTTTGATGCTTATTGTTTGCGCACTGGAATTTTCAATAGCTTAAAATTCTGATCCATATTTAAAACTACAGTTTGTATTTGCATTAATTCTTTCAATTTTTCTCGATTCCTTCTTGATTCCGAATCTCGGCTAATGGGCTAGTGCTGCCTAATTCTAGCTTTACGTTCCTTGTTTTTCCTCTTTTTTTTAAGGAACCTTTGAATGGAAATTCGAGCCTCAGCATTTGCATGGAAACGCATATCTGCAACACTGTCTACCCGCTGGGCAACCAAGTCAGTTGCAAGACCCATCGCTCCTGTCATCTTTCCCAAACTTTCATGAGAGTATCCAACCCAATTCTCACTTCCGTGATAAACCCTCCCTTTTCATATTCTTTCCCCTCTATCAAGCCTATGCACACTGTTAAATATGACACGACGAAATAGAAATATCTTCTTATTCAAACAAAAAAGTGTCTGTATTTCGCAGGGAAAAGAAATTATATAAGAGAGTTTTATAATTTGATATACAATCTAAGAAATTCATTAAAATGTATTGGGAATTGCTAAGTCCGTGGATAAAGAAAATTGTTATTAGATTAATGATTTAGGGAGAATTTTTTGTATAGATATATTTCTATGTTTAGGGAGTAAGGTTTTAAATTAATTTATTTTGGTCCCGAATTTCTAATTCACACGATATTTCCAAAGTAATAAAGCCTTCAAAAATTATAGATCTTGGCTCGTGTTCCTCTGCTGGACTCGATGTAGAAGAAAATGGCGCCAGATATGCAATTCCCACAATTGAAACTGTCAAACCTCCTATATATATCACTTTAAATTTGTCTCTTTTATGAATATTATTGAGTATTATTTCAATTAATTAAATTCCAAAGTAAAAAAAGAAATTAAGTTTTAAGTTGACATCAAAAGATATTATAAGTTATTCACTCGATTTGAGCACTTAAGGTGTTTATGCAATATCTAGTAAAGAATTCTTAAAATATAGAATTCTTAAAGTAAACCTTGGCTATACGAAATTCGTTACTATTTCAGTACTTCTTGTTGACTGCCTATAAAGTAAGGGAAAACAAAGGCGCCCTCGGAAGCCTAACAAACAAAAACCCAAGACAGCTAAATCCCAAAAGTTTTCCCTAAAAACATACACTCCTAAATTTACGTAAAACAAGAGTGGGGCAAAGATCAGTGACAGAAAAGAGAGGGACAGTACGAAATGGAGATGGTGAAACTCAAATTAATTAGGGCTTCCTTATTGAGGAGTGACCCAAAGGTCCCCAAACGCAAACTTGTAAGGGAATTATTATCAGTTAGTATTCTGCGGGGGATTAGTAAAAGCAAGTTTCAATCGATTTCAGCACACTGGGATTCTCCCGAATTACAAATGAAAGAATATTTTGCATTTTAAGTTTTTATATATAAGAAGTGTTAAAAAAAAAAATAATTATACAAGGAACCGCAGTTTCCAATAAACTGAAAAAACAAAGAAAGAGCAATTATAAAACTATTGGTGTCTTTTCATAATATCAAGCAAAAACCACCATCCAGAGTGGGCAACCAATAAAATATAAATAATGGAAGCAGATCACTGCTGGGTGTGATATAAATGAATGTGGGATGAGATTGCAGTAAGACAACAATTAATGCTCTTAGTAATTACTTAATTCTGGTTAATGCTTTCTTTTAAATTGGAATAGAGGAAAATGTGAAATCTCAAGTGGGAAACAGGAATGAAAGATTCCGAAAATAATAAAAAGTTAGACAAAGATTGACCAATAAAAATAAAATTGAACCAGAGGAGAATAACTTGAGCCAAAGAAGATAAAAAGGCCTTCTGCAAAACATAAAAATATTCAGCCCGAGATACAACCTGAGGAAATATATAAAATCGGTTTTATATTCCTGGTTATAATATATTATAAAAATAAAACGAATGAAGTTGCCTAGAGGGTTGATAAAAAATAATTAGATAAACTAAATAAAAAGTATAATAATAAATAATAATTAAAATTAAATTAATATCTTCTGTAAAATGGAAGAAATTGTCCCATAATTAAGGAATTTAAGTTAAGTTGCTTTTATATTTTATTATTGAGAGCACACCTACCCTCTCTGGAAAATGGAAGGTTTTATTTTATTCATTTTTCTGTAATTTGGCAAAGAAGTCCTTTGCGGGGATTCTATTGTCTGCCATATACTCTGCTTGAATGGTATTGATGTTTTTAATTGTTCCCAGCGCTCTTTTTGTACCCTTTAAGTATTTAACTCGACACAACACTACATATACGGTAAATAGTGGGAAGTGCATTGGAAAAGGAGATGTCTCAAGTTTGTTAGAACGTTATACATTAACGATGCAAATGACCATTTGGGAGGAGGGTCGGCTATGTCTTGCAGAATAGGAGATTGGCCAAACGGTCAAGGAACCAAAGGGTGAAAAACAGTGTGCATTAAATATTTTCTCATAAGTGAGAGGAGGATAAGATTAGCCTCTTGTTAGGACTGGCTGTAGAAGAAAAGCATAAAGCCCCTGTAGCGATCTACAGTACATTTTAGTTAAAATCTAACAAGTTCAGTAAAGATGATTTAGCTTAATAATTAAAAACAAGGTCATGGTTTAACTTCGAGCGAAACAGTGCAACAAACTGCAGAGTAGGCTTTCGTGCTGTTTCCTAAGCCTTGGAAGTAAAATGATCATTCTCTCATTTACTCTACTGGTAAAGTCTGGAACACCTTTCCACATTATATTTTTCAAACTCTTTTGACTCGCATATTGTCAAACGATGTGTATAGTGATTTGTCGCCCATTAATTTATAACAAGTTTTTTGTTCGTTTTCCTCAACACTAGCGGGTTTAACGTAGGAAGCTGGAATTTATCCAACAGAGAGAACATTAAAAAAAATGTAAGTAAAATGCACTAAATAAAGGTTTGAAGATTTATTGAAATCCAAAGAACTTCTTTTAATTGCAATTATAATAGAAATTATATTACAAAAGTGAAATCATAATACTGTCTGTAAGTTACGATTGTTCGATAAGCTTAATGAGCGCCTACTACGGAACTTTTTCTGAGGCATTGTATGAAAAATAAGATGACAGTAACTAGCAAGCATAACATCACTAAGAAGACTCACGAGGGTCATACAAAGAAACAAGAATCGTATCACAGGAGCCCACGTTTCGTAATTTTCCTATTATATATAATATTATTATATATATTATATATATAATATATGTATTAATAAGTATTAATATATATGTAATAGTATATATATATAATATATATAATATATATAAAAGTGTATATTAATAATAATTTATTATAATATTTTGATTATATAGTATTATGATATTATATTATCATATTAAACAGTACCTAATATATACTATTATTATATATAATTGTATATTAGTATAGGTAGTATAAACTAATTAACGATTATAGTAATCAACTATATAATATTATATAACATACATATAATATATATTATACTTATAGGATATATTCCTAATAAGTATTACTCTAACACATAATACTATAAGTATATATAATCCTATCACTTAATCATAATGATAATCTTATTCCTATATACTATATATATATATATATATATATCACTACAATATAATAGAACTCACTTAACTGATTACTATGTATATATATATACCCACTATCAATCCATCATCTTTCTTTTTTTTCAAGACCGGAAGAGCTATAGTCAGCGAGACATGTGACACCAGGAAAACAGAAAAAGCATAGTAAGAAGAATATGACAAGTCGACAAGTCAAAGCCCAGCCTTACCGCCCACTATATACCTATTAGTGAGATCGTTGCAGTCAGAAAACCACTCTAGAGCTTCACGGGACCGCGACGACCCTCACTATGTTATACTCGTCAAGTGTAGGTTCATCCCCTGGCCCAGGTGGGCCCAAAGTCCACAACCATATTCCCTCATTCACCTTCTATTACGCACCCTTTTATTCTTGCCTCTGCCAAACTCTCATTTCTCCTTCTCCAGACACTCCTTTACTGACTCAATCCACTTTTTCTTTCGGTCTCCCAGCAGTCGTTCTAAACACACTCACCACTATACATCTGCTTTAACCACCGAATGTCATTCATTGCCTTTCCATGACATTACTATCTCAACGTACTCTTCATTCTATTCTCTCCATTGTACGACACTTTCTTCACACCACATAACATTTTACTAATACGTTCATTCTCCTCATTTTAATCAAATTGTCTTTTCACACCTACAAACGCCCTAAGATTGGTCCTGCTGAGACACGTTTTGAATCTTAATTATAACCCCTTATTCCGACCTATAAGTCTATACACTAACTAATAAATCATTACACAGGTACAATACCGTTCATGGCTAAGACCATTGACTGGTCACGATCTTCAAGGACTTTGAGTCACACTTTACCGGTCCCACAACGAATATAATTGCATCACGCCACGTTCCTGCCAGAGTTCTCACACAACTTTCCATACTGACACTCTGTATCATCCGTTCCCTTTTCATCCAACATATAGGATACTAATAGTTAATTTAAACTGTTTGACAACTTGGGTCCACTTGCTCAACTATCTAACATAATTTCACACGAGGATATGTCTAGATTCGCCAGAACCATTAACTTACTTTTGATCTAGTTTACTTTCAAACCCTCCTTTAATAACAGCGGGTCACTGCTCAAATTTCTCTAAAAATCACTTCAAAAACTCTCTTTCAGATTACACCAACTTTAAAATTCAAAATCATCCCGCAATATAACTATGTTTTTTTATAGTAGTGTACATAGTGTTACCCTCCATTCACCTCCTTCTCCATCATTCTAACACCATTTCCCACCAAACCCATTTCTAATTCTTTCATAACCTCATCCATATCAAATTGAATAACAAGATTTAATAACATCCCTGCCTCACTCCGCTATTAATTATTAAACCAATCACTTTTGACACATTTATTCTTAACACGCTTCACATCGTCATACATACTTTTTGATTTAATTCAGAAGCCTATCATCCAACCCATATATTCTAACACCTGCATAGAGCTATCCTATAAATCGTATATCGCCTGTTGCAATCCATAAACCTAAATAACAATTATTCTTCTTCTCCTCATTCTCTCAATCATTTGTTGATCCACACATCCTCTAACACTCCTAAAAGCACCTTGTTTTCACTCAATAGTGCGATTTCAGTTTCACTCGACTGTTCAAATTTTTCAAAACCACATTATCCACAATATATCTTTCTACAAGTCAAGTAAACTAATTCCCTATAATTTTCTACAGATTCTTCGGTGTGTTATCATCCCTTACCTCAATATAAAGGGTACTATTCTGCTCTCCTCAGATCCCTCGGAACTAATACCCTCCATAAACGAATTATTACACAACTTTCAAATCCATCAAATCACCATCTCGCTCGGTTCTTTATCGTTTTTCAATCAAACCCAGTATTTCATCTATACTGCAGATTTCCATTTTTCCTTTCTCAATCTACCTGTACTCCTCTTGCTACTAACTCATCCAAAGTAACTGATTTTCTTTGCACCATAAACCCATTACACATTCATATCACTCTTTCATTACTGAATATTATATAAAACAGATTTTCGAAGTGTTCTTTCCACGCTCTGTCCTCTATTTATATATATCTTGGCATTTCTGATGGTATGTGGCATTGTTTTAGCTCAGAGCAGAAATCCTACTTGCATAATTCAAGAGCGTTCCTTATTCTCAATCTTAACTTTCGCGCTTCTTCCAGAAGAGCTTCTATTCCCTCGTAAGTCCCATTCATCTTCCTTCCAAACTGTTTCATTTACTCTTCTTTTCTCAAAAAGAATGGTGCACCTTTCAGTATTTCTTTTTCCTCCTTATATATTCCAAGCATCTTTCTTTTGAAATTCATCATTTGCTGCTTTAGTAATTCAACTACGCTTCTTTTTTTTTTAACGGCTTGCATCAATTCTCATTCCAACCACTCCTGTTAACATTCTTACTTAATCCTACTTTAGCACATGCCGCATATTACTTTTGCACTTGCTAACAAGCGCTTCCTTTATATTGCTCCCAGATTTGTTCAGTTTCAAACCAAGCAAAGTCTGGTAGTGTTTCTGAATCTATATCCCTGTGATATCAACTATTAATCCTTGTATCGTACGGACCCCTCACTACTTAAATTTATATAAACAAATAAAAACATAATTGATAACGATAATCCCATTCTAAAACCCTCAGCTGAATTTAAATCATCAACACATACTTCACAACTTCTTCACCAACCACAATCAATCTATACTTTTCAGCTTCGATACTAATCTCTACCTCTACAACCAATCTAAGTTATTTATGGATACTCCTTTGTGTTTAAAGAAAGTATACTTACACACACACATCTCTCTCACAGAAATCAATCACTTCCTACCATTCTCATTTCCTCCGACACCCAAACCACTGTTATAACATCTCTTTTTTTGATCAACTAACCACATTCAAGTCCCCCCAACACTATCATTAACTCCACTTCACCATCGCAATCATCAATTCAGATTTTATCCAAAAAATCGTAAACTCTCTTCAACGTTTCCCCTCAGATGGACCATACTCACAACCACACTTAAACTTTAAACTTTTCAAAACTAAATTAACATTAGATTTAATTTTGGCTTCTAAACCACAAAAAGTCTTTAACATAGTTCTGTACCAAAAGTCCGCTCATGAAAATTGGCAATTCCTCTCACCCTTTCATTCCTTTCACACCAGCACCCAGACATTTCACACCACACCACATCATTTTCCAACCGTTTCCTTTCCTCTTTGTTTCAGTCACAGAATACAATAAATTTCTTTCTAAATAATAGTCCATCACTCTCTCCTCTTCTCCTCAACATTTATTCTCTGACATTCCATGTATCCATACATTCATACATTTTCGCCAAAAGATAGAAGGCGTTTACTGCGATCACGACCTTTCCGAGGCATGCTTAGCATTCCTAGCCAGAGATAAGTGGTAGTGGGCAGCAACCCAGACTACCACAGTCCTTAGTCTTCTACCGCACGGGCAGTAACATCGATGTGGTGCATTCTTTCTCCCCCACATAGGGATATGAGGAGTTATATAATATATATATATATATTATATTAATATATTATATATATAATAATAAAATATTATATAATTATAATTATATTATATATATATATATATAATTATATATATATTAGTATATTATATTATATATATATATATATATATATATATATAATTATTATATATATATTATATATAATATTATATATATTATATATATTATATATATATTATATATATATATATATTATTTAGTAATATGGTATATATATAATATATTATATATATATATAGTATAATATATTAGGGATGTACCGATAGCTATCGGTATGATAGTATGCGGGCCCATTTTTGGGGGTATGGTATATTGGTTTAATATGGCCGATACTTAGCCGATACTTCTTTCTTTTTTGGGTGAAAAATTATGAAAAACTTTTAGAATCAATAATAAATAATAAGTGCCAAATGATAGCTAGTCTAAAAAAGGATATATTTTTTTTTTTCCTGATTTCCCTTTTTAACTTAGATTTTTAGCGTTTTCTCCAACGGGCTTTAGCGTAATATTTACCTATTTGGACACAATTAATTATAATTATACAGATTGAAGTTACTATTTTAGTTGATCAATAGTATTATTTTTTTTTTTTTTTAATTTTATTTTTTTTTTGTACGCACAATTTCGTGAGAGCGTGCGAGTGCGCATAGTGTTTTTATTAAAACTATAAAATTTAAATTAATTATATGTATTTAAATATTTAAGCTGTAGAAATGTAAGTAATTTACACAAAGTGAGATTTATAAAATTATCATAGGTTTTAAATTTAGGGTTTTAGCGTACGAAATAAATTATTACTTATTTTCACAATATGGACTTTTGTTGTCTGTTTTCTTGTGAGTTTGTTTATTTATATGTTTGCTTTTTGAGAGTGATGTATGTGTAAATTAGTGATGAAAATGTCGTGTAATTGAAGATATGCAAGAATATTTGAGCATCTAGAGCGTGGGCTTTTTTGACTTACAAAACATCAAATGGGTTGCATTACACTAACATAATAAAGGAAATTTACATAAACTAAAGTTTAAAGAAAAGTAGTAACCAAACAAAATAACAACCAAGCATAAAAACCCAAAATTTTATCTTATTGTACTGAAAGAACCTTCAGATGAGTGAAAAAATTCATTTCTCTCTGCAACTCGATTTAAATATGTCAATTCGATAATTAATTTCCATAAATTTCACGAGAATTGAGTATGGAGTAATGTGCTATGTTTTTAATATTACAAAGCTTTAATAATCTATCTCCTGAATAACAGTCTCGACTGAAATTCTTCAATGTAATACTTTCTAAACTTTCACACCATCTCAAGTCTAGAATAACTCTTCTGCTTCTGACTTAAACTGTTTATGCTCTAATCAGCAAGATTCCTAGCCTTTATTGTTTACCTACGAGTAATTACTACAAAAATCTATTTCACTCCGTTAATAAAGCGTTTCCAATTACTTTATCTCTTTAAATATACACTACGTAAAAGTGGTCCATCTCTTTTGTAGAAGGACTTATTACATGTACTCTAACACCCACTTAGATTGTTGGGTTCTCTATAGTGAGGAATTATAGGAGGTGGCGGCAGCCGACATCCTTCAGTTAATCTTAACTACACGCATCTGGGAGCAATCTTAAATGTAACATCACACAGACCGAGCTTCTTGAACACCCTTGCAAAATGTAATTCTTCACTAGTATTCTATCTCTCTCGATACAATAAAAACCTTATATATCGAATCAAACTAATTGTCATCATCACTCCCTATAAATCTTATATTTAATACCTTTCTCTCCCATCTCTCATCCTCTATCACGGTTTTTCTGGCCCTTTGCTCGGCTGATTGCGGGGACTTGGTTGCTTCTCCGTCGCTAACCTTGAAGTGCCTGCTTTGCTCTGACAAGCCTCTTCCGCTTCTGCCGATCATGGGACTGTATTGCTGAAATGGGCATGGCCGGTTCATTTTTTGCACTCATCTTTTTCTCCTCATCCCAATGGTTCGCGATCGTGATGAGTTTCTGGCCTAAAGATCAGCTAGGAACAAGGAGTGTGGTATACGAGGGTGACTTCTCGTTTCGAAACTATCCCTCTTGCCCCTTTTCATTACAGTTCTACAAAAAGCCATGCCGTTGCTTGGCTTTGATTAAATTTCAACGTGCGCACAGAGCACGCGGAAAATAATACTTTCATTATACCATAGTGCGAGCTGACCTCCTTGATTCTTCCTAACTGACACTTCTTCTGGGCCTCTTGCCCCTCTTAACTTTTGTAATACATACCTTCCTCCTCTTCTTTTCGCTCTGACTGATTTGTTATTGTTCAACACCTTCACCACACTGACAGGCATTACAATTTCATTGGCTCCTAATTTTTCACTCCTACTAACTCTCCCTACGTTAAATTCTGGCAATTTACCTCTTCTCTCCCTTCAACTAACTCTTTCAGTGTAGTCCCTATGTCACTTTTTACTGTTATTTCATTTGAATTCAGGGTGCATGCGGTCATCTCTGAAAATCCATATGAACGTTAAGGAGTTTAGGAAGGCGTTAGTGATGGCCGAAATTGGACATTCCCTCTCGAAGTTTTGAATATTAAGTGTGTCATTCCAGGCTGACCCCTGACCCCTTACGTTCATATAATAAATACTATATATTCTCTAAATGCCATATCATATAACTAGCACTTTCCCTCATGTAGTTGGAAAGAGCGCAATAAATGTCTAAACCTTAATTCCGAAAAAGAGCTCTGCTCTGAATCCTTCTAAACTAATCTCCTAAACAGCTCTAACTTGTATATCTGATAGGGTGGATTTGTGAGATAAAATAGATCAATAAATTATTTGTCATATTAGGACTATTACATCTCCAACGTATAAACAAATCCATTGGCCAGGCCCCCGTGACAGTCCAATCATCTAATATCAATTATATTTCAAAGTATATCATATTAACTTAAGTATCCAGTCCTTTCTGTTAATGGGCTACGCGGCCTGTGGCAATGTTGCAGAACAAAAACTATACTCATAACTTCACACCTTGAACTATTATTAATCCTCTTTTTGAAATACTTAGTTATTATTAACATAGTTAAGATTGGAGAAGAGTCTATTTATCTTATGTGAAACATCATATAAGTACTTTTCTTATCAAATGAATGAACTCGATTCTGTATCATCTTTAGACGTACACTTTAAAATCACCAAAGGCCTTATTTAAAGACTTGACTCAATTAACTAACTGAATATTATATAATGAACGAGAAACACGTTTGGAAATATTGAAGAAAACCACCACCGGTGTGAAAATTTTAGAGAAATAATTTAGATTAAAAAAAAAAAAAAATGAAAAAGTGTCATAGGTGGAAACAATAATTATAGGTATTTTTAATACTTTTTCCAAAATGAATATTTACCAGATATCGTTGATATATCTGTTATACATACGCAACCGCAACTATAGTAAACTTCAGTACTTAAGTTATACCAATTATTATAATTATATATATTAATAATTAGTACATATATAATACTTTTATTTACACAACTACTCAATAAGTATTTTATATGATCACATGAAATTATATATATAGCCCATATGTAAAGTCGAATATCTATGCAAATATAATACATATATATTACCGCATATATAATAACCAAACACTAACTATATAACCAATATTATATATAATATATATAATATTATATATAATTAATATATATATATATATATATATATCATAATATATATATAGTATATTTAATAATAGTATATTATAATATATATTAATATATATATATAATATGATTACATATTAATATTAGTTATATATATAATATTTAATAAAATATGTCTCTAATATAAATGAAAATAATATGAAGATTTTCACTAAGTACTTAAAGATTAAACGACAAGAAAATGATTCTATATGAGTAGAGTGATTAGTGACACCATTAACTTAGATGATGAGTAGTAAATGAATAAGAGGATATTAATGAATAAAAGTAGAGAGGATAACAATACATAACAAATATATGTTCAAAATGATATATAACGAACAAGATCTTGGAGTAAACTAATATCAAAAGAATAATAACATTAAGAAAAATATTCGAAACAATGAGAAAAATAAAAAGATGAATTTAACCTCAATTGACGTGTGAATATAGATTTTGAACAAACTTTGAATAGAGTTAGCTGACGAATATTTTTCAAGTGGTAGAAACAAAAAATGAAATGCATTACAGCTGGCAAGAAATGAAGACTGTGGAAAACTATAAGCAAAAGTTAGCAACTAGAGTAATTAAAACAAAAATATTAATTCGCGAAAAAGTAAAAATAGCAAATATTTATTATTTTAGATAGAATAATGTCATATATAGAAGAGAGAGAGAGGAGAAATAAATTGCATTTTTAAATGTTATTAAATACTTGATTCTTTAATTATCAACAAAAGAAAGTTTAAACTCATCAAGAGATCAATAGACATATATCAATAATGAAATAAGAGAGTACCTTACCGAGTGCTAGATGACATAGAGAGAGACGGGAAAGCAACGAGAGAGCAGATATTAGTGAGGCATTAGAGAGAGACAAAATTGTGAAATCGAATATGTCAAAGAGCAAACCCACACTACCGACACTCATAATAAACGGTAAAAGCGCATTATAAAATTTAATTTCTTCAAAATGGAAAGTCATAAATCACAAAGAGCAATAGATTCTTACCATTGTAACACATAACCAGTTAAAAAACGCATTATCTGGCCGTTTACCAAGAACTAAGACCACAAGAATTTCCCATTGAAAAATTACTAAACACCCTTTGTTGCATTTAAAAACATTAACCACAATTAATTAATAATATAATCACACCAAATAAAACACCCTCCACGGATTTACACCAGCTATGCAACACTAAAATACTAATAATACAGATCGATCCACCGACACAGAGCGTACAAGCACGCTACCAAACTGTGAAAGCGACGTTGACAATGAAAGACAAGGCCAGTATCACAAAAGCAAAAAAGAAAATAAATTGGAAATAAAATTAAATTACAAAATACTTCCCTACATGTAATTATTCCACTTTTTTTCGTCAAATTGGAGTTTTTTTCTTCTTCTTCAGTGAATCCAATCAACTAAGCCTTAAAATACTCTGCATTGATACAACACTCATTATCATTAATAATTTTAATTTATTAAGTAGCAATATATTTATTTTATTAACTTATTATCTTGGATCCCCCTCTATGGTATTTCTTTTAACAATGAAAACATGCTCAGTTCCTTCAATCTCAATTTTTCTCTTTCTAAATCACCTGAAACTTTCATGAAAGACAAACAAATTTATACATTGTTGTGCTCCACACTATATAAAAATTAAATATAATTCCAATTAAAACATTTACATATAATGCGCAGTAACCTTATAAACATTAAAAAATAATAATAATATATAAATAATAATAATAATAATAATAATAATATATAATAATACATAATAATATAATAATTAATATAGATAATATTCCGTAATATATATTTGTTTAATATATTATATATAGTTTTCATTAACAGACTTGCAGGTGACGGACAAAGTATTTAATTCAAAACATACTACAAGTTTCAAAAGTTAAAGTTCAGAAAAACTAAAATTTTTATTGAGGCTGTAGTTACAGCATTAGTAATTTAAAAAAAATAATTATATAACATAATAATTCTTCTAGTATAGAGGCCATTAGATCAATGAAATTACAATCCAAGTAACAATAGAAAAATGAAAATGTGAAATAACACTTTTAGAATGCAAACCTATTTGTTTACAATATAACTATGACGTTTCATAGGATTCTGTACAATGAGGAGACTGCAATAACATGTTTACTACGAGCTCATGGAGCAAAATGTGTACATTATTTGCTTATATGATATCTAAACTGTGAAATCAAAAATAAAAATTGAGAATGCTCATTTAATATACCAAGTAAATATACTTCCTTCTTCGAGGTATAAGCATGTCACCTCCTGATAAATAGAACTTAATAGTATGATATGTCGGCATTATAGATCTGCTTAAATGAATAGTTCTGCTATAACATTAATCTTATTCCTCACTTATGTAGGTATTCAAAAGTGAATTAAACCTGAAATCTATTACGTGTAAATATATTAACGAGACGCTCACGGTGAGCTCAGTGATTGTCAGTTACGAGGCTCATGTTTTGGATAATAAGCAACTCTTCTTTTCAATAGACGTTTCTAAGCGGACTATCTCAATAATAGGTACTTAATGGAAGTGGCTAAATGCCAGTCTCCATAATGAGGTATCGGCTCGCAAAATTTTCTAATAGTCCATTATGATCGCTAACCGGGACTTCTTTCTCACAAAGAGTTAGTGATATCTTTGTTTGTGTCATAGACACACTGAATAATTACTCTACCATTATAAGCGATCGGATGGGATTCCATCCAACTTCTTGTAAGAACCGAACTTATCCTAAATAGAAGTGCCAGATGCGTCCTACTTGTAGTGTGGAACGTTTCTCCAGCTCTTGGCATTTTTCAATTAGTGGACTTTGAGTTCTCAACTAGCTTCATTAATGTCTCAATGCCTCTGTTGGTGTTTGGCTTCTTGACTAAACCTGACTTCTTGTTGATTGGGCTCTTTTCTTTTGTCAAAGTCGGTCATGGCGGCCTGCTTATCACTTTGGGTGATAATTTTTTACATAAAGTCCTGGTAATAACAAGCTTGAAGCGCTGGTAAGTATCTCGTCACTTGTTTTCTTGTTCTTAGGCGGCTTCTGTTCTCTTAAATTTTGACCAACTTATCCTCAATTGTAAAGTCCCCTTATCGTGCCATTAAGCTACAGATTAAGTTGCTCCCCAATAACTCAACACATAATTCGAAAACGAAAACGCTGAGAACATCATCACCTTCGCTGAGGACTGAAAATGGTTTTATAACCATCCGCCTCATTCTCCTGAGTCTCTTGAAGAACTGTCTCTTAATCGTGAATCATTATATAAAGTGCTCTGGCAGCCTGCCAGGCCAACTGGGGAATGAACGATGATATCGTCGATATATAAAAATCCACGTCATTTATTCCGATCTCAGTATCAACTGCGCACTAAATTTTTTGCTGAGATGTTTGTGCTTAGAAATTTGATATATATCGATCAGCGTGGCCTATCCCGGCATTGAACCATCACCCACAGAAATGGTGATGCATATGTCTGTAGAAATTATCCAAATGGATACGAGAGTGCCACAGTTCTCACCTCGGAGGAATTGAAAAACCGGGATTTTATATTGATAAGATGTCTTTAATGCAATGGATTGACTCTTAAATTTTTTAATCCTGCTCAATACTTTGTGGGCTGTTAGGCACAAAAGAGTGCAACCCGTTAATCTCTGTGTAAAACTTGTCTTTCGCAAAACTTTGGTCAAATTAAGGTCTGAGTGTTGTCTTAATGCGGCTCAGGAATCAATACAGAACGCCTCGGGGTAATACCTGTTCCAAGGGCCCTGTAGTCAAACACACTCTTTACTCCCTCCTTTTTTCTTGACAACTAAGAACAGGTGCAGAATACGGCGACGTGGAGGGAACGATGAATGCCCATTACCTGCAATCATACTTAATTCTTCTCCGTGTGAGAGACTCACGGTCCCGACGTCGGTAATAGGTAAGTATATAAGTTTTTGTGACTTTGCTAAGTTAGTCCGCTGTGGAGACCTAGCATGGGGTTAACTCGTCGAATAAGGTCAAATCGCAATGGTAATCGACACTATTTTTAGCGGTGGCCCAGCGCACATCAGTAAAAAACAATCCCCTCATGTTTTTTATCAATGATCTCCATTAATTCCTTCCTCATATCATCCGGTTATGTCGTGCGCTGAATTTGGTGAGTAACTTATGAGGAGATTTGTCGGAATTCCTCTTTTTCCGTACACAAAATTAGTGGTATGCCATCTTTCACTAGAGTACATCTTCGTGGTGTTCATCTTCAGTGTCAAGGATCACTGCTGGAAGCCAATAAGGCATTATTTATCTTCTCCGCCCCGGATGTTGAACCACAGACTTTAATCTTCGTGTGTCTGTATCCGCTTCCTCTCTCTTTCACTTGTGTCCGCCTGTCTCTTTCGTTACAATATAACTCTCTTCAGACGCAGAATTGGATGTGATAGGGTATCTTAAATCGACCAATCATCTAACTTTGTTATTCTTGTTAATATTTGTTCATTATCTTGCTAGTAGTGAATCTCACACTTCACCTATGTGGCCGAGCTCTACATATAATCATCAACAATCTTGTTTTGCTCGGGTCGGTATTAAGAAAATCAACTGCGCTAGATTCCTAACTTCCCACTTTCTAAGCCTTGACTCTTGTCATGTAATCTCTTCTGAAATTTGGGCCTTACGCTAATTCTTCTGTGGCCAACTTCAGAGTTTCATAATCTTTCCTGCAAGTTCCGAAAACTCATATTTTAATATTATGATTCTTTTGCTCTATTATCTTCAGGTCAATGTCCCTATTTATTAACGCCAAATTTTCCATGTAGAATTTGTCATTGGTCTTCTCTCACATAGTTCGAAAACCATACAGGAAGCTTCGAATATGGGAGAGAACAACTTGGAAGTTCTATGGAGCATTTGCTTCCTATACCTGCGATATTAACGGCTCAATAAACTTGTGACACTTTCTCACATAGTTCACTGCAAATCTCCATTTTCGAGCAGACATTTAACCTTCTTAAAAATGGAGTTTCCGTTGATACATTTCTAACTGTAACGCCTTGGCTCATCGGATGGTAAAACGCTAGAATATATTCTTTGCTTGATATTTCTATATCATCTTAGTATTTACATATTTCTCTCTTATTAATCAGATGTCAATTGTCTACCAAATATCAATCGAGGATTTTCTTTTGGACACTCCCAACTCGTGAAAATTGAAATCAAACATATCGCGTCAATTCTGGAGCAGTCGGATCAGAGCTAATCTTATAATGGTAGCAATATTCGGGGCTTTGAGATAAGCGTGCGTAAGCGAGATTTTGTCCACGAGAATAGTGTCTGTACAAATACTGGTGTCACTTCTGAAGATGGAGAATGAGGTGAGATTTTAAAGGCCCCGAAATACAGGTCGAATTGAACCAACCCTTTGATGGTTCCTCCACATGAAGGCGCATTGGGCACTAGAGGTTATCCCTTTTCACTGAATCCTTTCGGACACGTTCTTTCATGGTCAGTATATGCCATGTAGCAATGCTATAGCACGTCCGAATATATGTTCGGCAAAAGAAAGAACTGCTGGTAAATCTTACCCCATAGTTTTCTTTCACCCCTGAATGGCCAACGAAAGACTTCGTCGTGTGCATCTTCAATAACTTTATTCTGTATTCTGTTTTCGTACTATTTTCCTAAAGTTAATGATACTTTCCTGTTTTTTGGTTTCACTATAACTTACTCTTTTGAAACAACACTTCTACAATTCCTTACTAGCATACTTGTTCTATCTTGTGTTCCAACTGACCTCTCATAAAATTCCTGTCTGCAGAGCATAGTGACGTCATGCCTTTGTCTACTGCCTAAAGAGTCTCCGATCGTTAAGCAATTCTTGAACTTCATCACCAATAGGGTTAATATTATTCCCCTTCGCTACACACCTTTTTCTCCATAATTGCGTGTGACTGTCTAATGTCACTCTCACCATTTCGGTTCATTTCACAAGCAAAGATCCTGTTAATCAATTGGCTTCGGTGCTCTCTACAATGATGTCTCTGAAACATACCGAACTCTTCAGGTGTCCATTTTCAACATTATTTTAATAGATCTTTGGGGTTTTTCACTTCATCTCTTCCTGTAACATTCTCATTTTTTCGGACGAGTTTCCACACCCGGGTGGTAAATCGCCTTAGTAGATGGTTCCTGGTGTGGGTGCGCGAACATCTTAAGCTACAGATGTCAAAACCGATTTGTGGTATCTTTTTAAAGACAGATATTTCCTTCGTACGACTCACTCACTCCCAACTTGCTTTTTTTTTTTGTAGAATCAATTTTAATTAATATCAAAATTATTATGATCTGGTTTGATTAGTGGGTCTTATAATATGTGAAGACCTATCTATGTTCAGACGCACTCTCAGCGATGGGGACAGCACGCTAACTAAATGTCACGCGCGATCCTGCGTAGTTATTACGATGGCCCTCACTCATAGTTGACTCAAGCGATTTAATGGAACTTGACGTTAGGGCGAATGCTCCTTTGATCATTTGCTCCGTGATTACCAAAATCAATATACATCAACCTCCGCAATAACTCAATTATAGCCGCGGATTGTCCTCCCTACATAATAAGTTTTAGTGGTATCACACAATTAAACATATTTCAAGTGGATGTTTCGAATAACTGTGGTAACCTTATTGTACCTACAAACGTAATCTTCGATGTTGATATTTTTAGCAACATTGATAGCTGCCAATTCTATTAACGGTTTCTGGCTATCAAAAATAGTAATAAAAAACTTCTCTCGTGAACTCCACTAACATTCTACCCTGTATTCGGAGTTGGTTTTGAACTTAAATAATGCTCGATTATAACAGTCCCTACGTTAGCATTGGTAAGAGTGTCTAACCGTTCTTGAGTCATTTACCTTTTTGAATCTAATTACTCATCCCAAGGCAGCTTCGGCTCTTCAAACTGATAGTAAGTTCAAGGGCTTCACCTTCAGTTCAATAGAAGATTCCCAGAGTAGACTTCCTTGTGCTCCTTCCGTATTCATTAATTTTTTGATACTCCTTGAAGTTATTCTGTCCACTATATCTTGATCTTTATTGTTTGAAATACTCCTCACGGAAGGGCTCGAACAATATACCTCCGGTAATGCCCTCTCATTTGAACCCATCATTACTAAGTGTTAGTTGGCGCTTCTCTCGCTTATTTTTCTGAAAAATTATATAGTGCAAAGAGAACCCTATTTCTCAATCTGAATCCTGTATCAGGCCAACCTGTCCACTTCACATGCAGCTTTCATAATTAGTCGCTCGCCCAGATCTGAACGTTCCCATTTGATTCTTGTATTTAAAGAAATGTTTCTTGTGGAGTATAAATGTGTGTGACCTTTTTAGATCTATAAAGTTAGTGTTATTTAATTTCCCATGCTTGTTTCTTTTACATAGACGGTAGACTGAGAGATAAATGATTTTAGAATGATAAGATAACTAACCATTCGGTGATTTCATAGTCGTCATGATCAATGACAAACACCAAATGTATTTACATGAAGAAACGTTGAATTATACATACAAATCTTTGAGTTCATTATATTCATTATTTCGACTCCTCATTAGTAAGGTTTGTCGAGTTTCCTTTGGAAACGTATTTCCACAAAGTTTGTGCGCGCGCGAGAAATAAATTTCAAATACAAGCTTCATTTATATGTTGAAACTACTATTCCATTACGCCCAAAAGTTAAACTCATTATTATCCAAGAAGCTTCTAAATAATTCTCCTGTAGATAAACTATCTCTGGAATTATATCATTTACTTCCTGTCAGGTATTAGATTTATGTTTTTATACTTATGTATTAATCAAGTACTATATACTACTTTACCGTGTGAAGCCGGTATCACTGTCCTCTGCATGCATAATTTCAAAAACGATCGTTATAATGTTATCATTTATAGTTTTCTTCAATATAAGAAAGATTTTTTATTATCGTTCTATTCTTCATAATAAGGAGTAAAATATACTTTGTACATTACTGAGAACAAGCTTTAGACCTTAATGTAAAAACACTAACACAAATGGAAAACATTTACTCTGAACGGCACTTTCGTGTACATGTCTTAACACATTTTTTATAGTACTTTCCTTGTGGATTCGTGCTTAAGGCATTACCTGAGACTTAGTTTTACTCACTAACCATTGTGATTCTTTTACCCATTCTATATTTTTCTTATCCTATCCGTCCGTATAAGACAGGATAGTTTCGTTTTTGGTACACTTACCATAACGTCACTAGGTAAAGTATTAAGGCCTACTCATCTAGTCACGCAACTCTGCGAATACTTAATCTATAGCTGCGTCCATGCCTGAACGTTAGCTTTTCACCTTCACAGCACTCCAATTGACTTACATCTGAAAAGTAAAATTCTTTTTTATCTTCTGCTACTCTCTATTAGCCATCTTTTATCTCTTGAGCTTAGCAAATAGTCTGCGAGCTTAATAAGCTTCAAGAACTTTATGTCATTCTCTCATATAAATCTCCCGCTTATATTCAGTTTGATCGTTCCGTTTTCTTCTTTCACAATGTTTCCAGTTTCCATATTCCCAGTTCACCTCTGCCTCACTTCAGCGATTTTGGTCTCTTCTTTAAGAAAGTCAATCAGTGTATTGAAGCGATTCTTTTAATTAATAAATGACCTCATATATATAAACCTTCTTCACTTCACTCCAACCAGCGGTTAATCTATTTAATATTACTCATTCTAAAATCAGCGGCTGTTATAATATCATTGTCACAGCAGAACATTCTCCCTCGATGCTAATGATCGTCCAAAGAATTTGATATTTAATTGAAGAAATACGGGCTGTCGTTAGTATTGTAAAACTTTATTATATATTTTAGAGTGTCAATTGTTATTCTTTATCAATCATTATTGAAGGTCTTTTATAAATGTGCGGAGATATTAAACATAGCTTATTCCTGAAGAAGATTTAAAGCTTAATTATCAACAATATAGAATATAAAGTATTATATTATCAAATATTCATTAATGCATAACAAATACTGTAAATTATAAGGAATGTACCAGACATTGCATTGCTTCTAGTGACCTTTAAGTGAATTATTTTGTCCTGAAAATATATCAGAAATCTACAGTTCTTGTTCTATTTTCCCTTTGTGAAAACCCCTT
>JABUQX010078885.1:0-15000 GCA_015478945.1 Trachelipus rathkii
TATATATATATATATATATATATATATATATATATATATATATATATATATAAATTGCAGCGATCAATTGTGTGCATATGGGCTTAGGACTATTTTCTACTTTTATTGTAAAACTGGGAATTTTGAATAGCGACATCTTTAGTCTCAAATCAAAAAGAAATATGCTTCGTTGATTGCATCAGATGCCTTTTTGATCGCCTATGTGACAGATTCGTTTTTGTGTGTTCCTCCATTTTATTGCTGTAGTGACTTGTAAGATCAACAATTTGTGAACTGTATTTTAATAGATAAATAAATGTGACGCAAAAACCATTGCGAAAGCCATTGACGATTTTGTCACGACCGAAGAACTGGATCCCGAGAAATGCGTGGGCTTGGGTTTCGATGGCTGTTCTACGATGTCTGGCAAAGAAGGTGTCCAAGCAATATTGCGGAAAAAGTATAAAAAAGCATTGTTCTTTCATTGCTCTTCACACAAACTAAATCTAATAGTAAATGATTTGAACACAATACCAGAAATCCGCAATACTGTGGGAACTATAAAGGACATTATTACGTTTTTTCGCGAGTCGGTCTTGAGAAGAAAATAATGCCCAAACATCCCAAGCCTATGCCAGACCAGATGGTCTGAAAAACACAAGTGCATCAGAGTGTTTAAGGAGCACTTTGTACGAATGATGCAAGCATTAGAAACCCTTTCCATTGAAGGATATACCGCCACAAGAAAAGCGCGCTTTTCAGTTGCATTCAGCGGCATGTAAGTCTCATTCATCCATGGTCTAGGAATTGATCGCGAAGACTCTGCGATTGTTTAGAACCAGTTTGTACCACTGCTCTCCAATTCCAAGACCTTGGGATATCGCTCAAAACCTCGCAGCACATTCAACAAACATTGGGGAAATGGTTAGGAGCCATCGGAAGATGAAGAAAAAATCACCGTTGAAGTGTTTAAAAGAAGTTAATCAAATCGCCGAGCAACTGCGACTTGATCTAAACATACCACGGACTGTCCGTACTTACAGCAGCACCGCAGCAACCATCCAGCAACAAATCCCATGGAGTTCTGGAGAAGATCCTTAATAATTCCGTATCTGGATTCTATAACCTCTTCTTTGGAATTAGGTTCTACTGAAAAATATACCTGCTTATGCATTGACATCTACATCCTTTCCACATCCTACTCATATAACAATCGATGAGTTTAAAGGAAAAGAACCGCTTCATTTTATAGTTTTTACCACTTAAAAGGCATAGAAGAAAGAGGCTAAAACTTTGCTACAAAATTTGGAAGGACAAGAAAATGAGTAGTGGAAGAACTAAAAGATTTTGTTGTCTCCCAAGTCTTAAAGGGGACTGAACCTTTTTTTCCGTCGACGAAAAAGGCTTTGATAATACTACTCGCCCAAGCATGCACCACCAGTACAGTAGAAGCGCTTTATCAATACTCTGCGAAGATTAAGATTGGCTACCGAAGTACGTATCGGAAGACGAACAATGTTAAACGGGCTTGCTATGATGAGTGTATGCCAAAAAAATTTGTGTTTGACCAATTATGATTATTATTATTCAAAACAGTAGATGATAAATTTGCCTTCAACCCAAGGAAATTACTTTTTTAATAATATCAATTTTGCAACTGCTCTATATTGTGAATTTTCCATCATTGCATATTGTATTTGATATTCCATTGTTTTAATAAAATAATTTTTTAAAATATTACAGGTCAGTAAAATAAATTTTCAAATGTTATTTCTAGTTTTATGCTTTCTTTATATATATATTAATATATATATATATATAATATATATATATATATTATATATATATATATATATATAATATATTATATATATATATATATATATATATATATATATATATATATATAAATATATAAAAGCTCTATAAAATTTTAAGCTGCCCCCCCCTAGCTTGGAAGTTGGCGACGCCCATGGTTACACATGACATTGAAGCCATGGAGAATTTCACTTACATATCAGCAATAGGATCTCTTCTATATCTAGCAACAGCAACAAGACCAGATATTGCATTTTCTGTTAATTATCTTGCCAGAAGTGTAGAAAATCCATCAATAGAAGATGTTACAAAAGTCAAAAGAGTGTTCAGATACTTGAAGGGTACACATGAGAAAGGTATTATTTATAAATGTGATTCTGAACAAAATCATCTGGAAGATGCAGATCATGCTGAGGATTTGAGAACAGGGCATTCAACAACTGGAATTGTTTGTTTATATGCTGGTGGAGCAATTTCATGGAGTAGTCAAAAGCAGAGTTCAGTTGCTATTTCAACAACAGAAGCTGAAATTATGGCAGCAAGTGAAGCAACAAAACAAATTGTGTGGCTTCATCAACTATTGGAAGAAATTACAGAAGTCTTCAAGAAACCTACTCTTTGGATTGATAATGAAGCAGCTATCAAACTCATTAAAAATCCAGAATTTCACAAAAGGACCAAGCATATAAAAGTACGCCATTTCTTCATTAGAGAAAAAGTTCAAAATGATGAAATAGAAGTACTCAAGATTAGTAGTGAGAATCAACTTGCAGATGGACTCACAAAGCCTCTACATCAACAAAGATTAATGATACTGAACGGAAAAATTGAAATGGATTAACCAACGTTGCAGAATAAACAATACGGGAGAGTGTTGAAGAATATTGTTTATTCTATGAAAATTATATTTTGTATTTTTGAATATTTATTTTTTGGCTACTATGCCAGTAGAAAGAATTCTGGCAACATGGCCGATCTATAAAATGTATCATAGTCTTGTTTATTGTTAGGATTGTTCTCGTGTGATTCTTGATAAAACACACATGTTATGTATTTATAGGGTTAATATATAGTAAAATATCCATTTATTCTGATGTTTCATTATTCTTATTGAGGTTGTGTTTATTCTATGAAAATTATATTTTGTATTTTTGAATATTTATTTTTTGGCTACTATGCCAGTAGAAAGAATTCTGGCAACATGGCCGATCTATAAAATGTATCATAGTCTTGTTTATTATTATGATTGTTTTTCGTGTGATTCTTGATAAAACACACGTTATGTATTTATAGGGTTAATATATAGTAAAATATCCATTTATTCTGATGTTTCATTATTCTTATTGAGGTTGTTACTAGTAGAAACTACCTGAACATTTTTTTTTACAGTTGTCACCACTACTCACGGGCAGAGCCCTATTCAAGGAGGGGGTGTTGCACGCCAAAATTTCATCCGCTAGCGCAAATTACGCAGATGAGCACAGACGCAGGCTTTAAAGTGAGGGAGATTAAATTCAGCAGGGAACACAGAAGATGGAAGAGAATACCACAGAACAGAGGTGGCAGGAAAGAAGGAAGCACCACAGCGAACTAGCCTGGAGTTACCTACATCAACACAATACACGTGCGCAGACACAGCACCCCATGTACTACAAGGGCGTCGTAAAGGTGGTGGTACGCGAGTGGTAAGTTCCCTCGAACACCTGCCGCTGTGGTACCTATAGAAAAGAGATAAAGCACCAACATCGCGCCGCAAAAATAGAGGGTCAAGTGAACTGGAAAGTACAGGACAGTTTATAAGCCTTTTGGCTTTTGACTCGACCCTGTCCAAAAGCCGGGTGAAACCAGAGCCCCCCCCCCAGATATGAGAACAGTACTCTATACAAGGGCGGATGAGATCCTTTTATAGCTGGAGTAACTGAGAAGAGGAAAAAAAAGTCTCGCAGTCTAAACAGAACTCCCAGTTTCTTTGAGGCCGGCCTAGCAACCGTTGTGATGTGAGGTTTCCAAGACATTTTTTTTGTTTATGTTAAGGCCAAGGATGTTTATATTGTCAACAGGAGAGACGAGAGAACCGTCGAAAGATATAGGAAAGTTAGAAGGTGTTTTAGAGAGGGAGATTTGTAGAAGTTGAGTTTTTAAAGAATTGAATTTCACAAGGTTGAGACGACCCCACTCGGAAATTCTATTCAGATCAGCGAGAATAGAATCGGAAAGATTAAGACGAGAGGCAATTCTAGAAGTAAAAGAAGGAGCAGAATTGAAATGAGTTGAAGAATGAAGGGTCGAGTCATCGGCATATGAGTGGATAGAGTTAGATGTGCAGGTGAGAAGATCATTAATGAAAAGTAAGAATAAAGTAGGAGATAAGACCGAACCCTGAAGAACACCACTATTGACAGAAAAAAAGAAGAAGTCGTCCCATTCAACCACAAGCCGACTATTTGAGCGACTTTGAAAAGAAAGCTAGGACATAAGTAAGCAAAGAGAAGGAGGAAACCAAAGGAGGGGAGCTTGGAGAGCAGTGACGCGTTGCATACCCGGTCAAATGGCTTTGGATATGTTCAAGCGCCACCACACAAGCCTCCCCGTAGTTCATAAGAGCGGAAAACCATAAATAGGTTAAATAGGAAAGTATATCGCCAGTAGCCCTTGAACGCCGAAAAGCCGTACTTGGTGATCGGATTGAAGAGATGAGATTTCCAGATGGTCTAAGAAGTGAGGAGTTAAGAAGTGTTTCAAAGATCATAGATAGAATACAAGTGGAGAGCTATTTAGGGCGATAGTTAGAAGGACCAGAGCGGCTTCCTATTTTTTCGGAATAGGTTGGACATGTGCGAGCTTCCAAAACTGAGGGAAGTGTTAGTTATGAGACATAGAGAATATAGTTGACCGAGGGGTGGGGTCAGCACGGTAAGCAACTTCCCTCGGAGCCACCCCGGCCTTCCTAACGTTCATAGATCTCAGGAGGCCATGCACCCGATCAAATGTAATCAGAGACAAAGACATAGGACACCTGAGAGGAGAAGGAGGGGAAGGAGGAGGAATGCCAGAATCGTGCAGGGTTGAGTTAGAGAAAATAGGAGGCCGAAGAGATTTTGCCTTTTCAGTTGGAGATTTAGCAACAGAGCCATCAGATCGAATAAGAGGAGGAAAACATGATTTACAGAAGTTGTTAGAGATATTTTTGGCAAGAGGCCAGAAAGATTTGTCAGTAGGAGAACCAAGGAGGTTAGCGCACTTTCGTTTGATGAAAGCCCGCTTTGCTCGTCGAAGAGTATCCCTGCAACGATTTCTAGCTGAGTGAAAATTAGCGAGAGTGATAGGAGAATGAGAATTTTTCCACTCCCGATACGCACGCTGTCTCTAGCCTGAATGGCCAGAGAACAAGCACGACCGAACCATGGATTATACAGATAATACAGAGATCAGTAAATTCTTCATAGTAGAGCTTAGACGGGAGACCTGAGGGCTTAATAAGAAAATTAAGAAGAAAACATGCTATCTTGATATAAGAAAACATTCTTTCAATAATAGGGTTGTTAAATTTTGGAATGGTTTGCCATAGGAGGTTGTTGAGTGTGACCCGATTGCAGCATTTAAAAAAGGGTTGGATAGGTATATGGATGGGTTGGGTATCATGTATATTTGGACGAAGCCAAATTGGCAGGTTTTTAGTTACAGTAGTTATTAATGTTAGACTGCATGTTTGACAATAATTTAGTTATTAAGGTATGTGGATGGTTTGGGTGTCATATATCATTTTTTTACTAAGCCAAATTGATGGATTTTTAATTACAGCAATTTGACAAGGCCTATGGTGCTTTGTGGATTTGCATGAGCATGCTTGGTTAGTAGGTTGACTGGGACAGTCTCGATAGGCCCATGTGGCTTCTTACTGTCACTATATTTCTAATGTTCTAATGTTATTGACAAGCCCTAGGGTGCTTTGTGGATTTGCATGAGCATGTTTTAGACTTGTGTGTATAAAGTGATTGACAAGCCCTAGGGTGTTTTGTGAATTTGCATGAGCATGTTGTTTGGTGATTGGCTCTGTTGGCTTGACTGGGACAGTCTTGCTAGGCCCATGTGGCTTCTTACTGTCTTTTTATTTCTAAAGTTCTAATAATTAAGAATAATAATTAAAAATTCGCATTGGCCCCTCTAGAATGTCCCAGTCAATCCATAATAATAAATAAGTAAGAATAATAATTCAGAAGCCGCATGAGGCCTATCTAGACTGTTCCCAGGTCAAGACCCAATAATAATTAATAATAAGAAAAATAATTAGGAAGCCGCATTAACCCATCTAGAATGTCCCAGTCAACCCATAATAAATAAGAATAATACTTAAGAAGCGCTGCTACTATTTAGACTGTCCCAGTCAACCAATAAAAATTAAAAATTAAGAAGCCGCATTGGCCCCTCTAGAATGTCCCAGTCAAACCATAATAAATAATAAATAAGAATAATACTTAAGAATCAGCATTGGCCTTTCTAGACTGTCCCAGTCAACCAATGATAATTAATAATTAAAAATAATAATTAAGAAGCCGCAATGACCCCTCTAGAATGTCCCAGTCAACTCATAATAAATAAGAATAATACTTAAGAAGCCGCATGGTTTTTTTAGACTGTCCCGTCGACAATGAAAAATTAATAATTTAAGAAGCCGCATACGCCCCCTAGAATGTCCCAGTCACCCATAAAAATTAAGAATTAAGAATAATTTTTAATAGTAATTAATGAAGAGTAATTATAATTAAGAAGCCACATTGGCCTACCTAGACTGTCCCAGTCAACCAACAATAATTAATAATTAAGAATAATATTTAAAAAGCCGCCATTGCCCCTCTAGACTGCCCCAGTCAACCCATAATAATTAATAAATAGGAATAATAATTCAGAAGCCGCATGGGCCTATCTATACTGTCCCAGTCAACCCATAAAAATTAATAATTAAGAAGCCGTATTAACCCCTCTAGAATGTCCCAGTCAACCTATAATAAATAAGAATAATACTTAAGAAGCCGCATGGTCCTATTTAGACTGTCTCAGTCAACCAATAAAAATTAATAATTAGGAAGCTGCATTGGCCCCTCTAGAATGTCCCAGTCAACTCATTATAAGTAATAAAAAAGAATAATACTTAAGAAGCCGCATGGCCCTATCTAGATTGTCCCAGTCAACCAATAATAACTAATTAATAATTAAAAATAATATTTAAGAAACCGCATTGATCTCTCTAGAATGCCCCAGTCAACTCATAATAAATAAAAATAATACCTAAAAAGCCGCATGATCCTTTTTAGACTGTCCCAGTCATCCAATAAAAATTAATAATTAAGAAGCCGCATTGTCCCCTCTAGAAAGTCCCAGTCAACCCATAATAAATAAGAAATAAGAATAATACTTAAGAAGCCGCATGGACATATCTAGACTGTACCACTCAACCAATAATAAAATTAAAATAATAATTAAGAAGCCACATTAACCCCTCTAGAATGTCCCAGTCAACTCAGAATAAATAAGAATAATACTTAAGAAGCCGCATGGTCTTTTTTAGACTGTCCCAGTCGACCAATAAATATTAATAATTAAGAAGCCGCATTGGCCCCTCTAGAATGTCCCAGTCAAGCCATAATAAATAATAGATAAGAATAATACCTCAAAGCCAAAAATCTACATCCTCATTGCTTTATGTTGAGCCCTCTCCAGCATATCTATGTCTTTTCTAATAAGGGTGCTAAAATTGTAGACAATATTCAAATACTGGCCTAACATATCTATTATACGACATTATACAAAAACATCATATATATAATTAGTCAGCATCTGGCATTAATTTTCAATTTTTAACCCTAGGCCCTAGCTCTGGGTTTAAAATCTTACAATGGAAACACTGAAACAGCAACACTAAAGAATATTACAGACTTACTTTTAACCTAGGCCCTAGCTCTGGGTTTAATATCTTACAATGGAAACACTGAAACAGCAACACTAAAGAATATTACAGACTTACGGGTTACAATGCCAATAGTTTGTTGAAAATTGAAAAAAATAAGTTAAAAAGAATAATACTTAGGAAGCCGCATGGGCCTATCTAGACAACTTCACTCCTATTCTTATCCTCAAAGCCAAAAATCTCCCTCCTCGTTGCTTTACGTTGCGCCCTCTCCAGCATATCTATGTCTTTTCTAATAAGGGTGCTAAAATTGTAGACAATATTCAAATACTGGCCTAACATATCTATTATCAGACATTATACAAAAACATTATAAATAATTAGTCAGCATCTGGCATTAATTTTCAATTTTTAAGCCTAGGCCCTAGCTCTGGGTTCAAAATCTTACAATGGAAAAACTGAAACAGCAACACTAAAGAATGTTACAGACTTACGGGTTACAATGCCAGTAGTTTGTTGAAAATTGAAAAAAAATATATTAAAACTTCATAATATATATAGTTTTATTTTAATTTTTTATTTCTATTGAAGATAAATCACTTAAATATAAAAATTTTTTTTTAAAAATGACAAAAATAAAAAAAATAAAAAAATAATGATTTTTTTATAAAAAAAAAAATCAAGTAAAAAAATCTACTGATTTTTTTCATTTGATTTTTTTCGTGCCATCCCTGGCTGTAACTACCGAGGTAGTATTTCAAGAACCTCAAAATGCTCGCGTATTTTGATAACCTCGCAACGTTACAGATCACAAACTGTTAATATATATAATATATATATATATATATATATATATATAATATATATATATATATATATATATATATATATATATATATATATATATATATGAACTTGTCCTTTAAAAGGAAGTTAACTGATATATATATCGAACGAACGATGTAATCGATATTTTTCGATTATTTCAAGGCAAAAAACATTTTTTGGGGGCCAGGCCTTTGAGGACTCAGCAATTATGGGATGAGAAAACCGGGTGCTTTAAAAACTACGCTTGAAGCGTCTTTTTTTGGGGACGTGGATGGCCTAGTGGTTAGAGCATCCGGTTATTGTTAACTCACGCGCCGCGGTGTCCAATGTTCGAATCCCGCTGATGGAGAGTAAAATCTCCTGTGACTCATTCATTAAACATTTTTTTTTAACTAAAGGAATACCCAAGAATAAATCGCAAAGATGGAAAGAGTCAGGGTCTCTCGGCCTCAGCAGGGGACGACGGGGGGGGGGGACGAAGTCCCACCTCTTTCCCACCGTAGGCTCGAGCCTCTTAAAAAAAATTTTTTTAAAAATTAACATATAAAAATTAACATTGATAAAAAAAAAGCAACTTGTGGGTAACCTAGCGCTTTCTATTGGAGTTTTAGCTAACACGTGACACCTGCAGGGTTGCACGAGTAGCGTTCGGCGATTTTCGATATCATGTCTTTTTATGTAACTTCCTTTTAAAGGAATAGGCCTATATATATATATATATATATATATATATATATATATATATATATAATATATATATAATATAATATAATATATATATAATATATATATTATATATATATATATAATGAAAATTTTGTTTAGGTTAGGTCAGGTTGGTTAGGTACGTATGTCCTCGTGTCGTAGAAGTTCGACTAAGGGGCGTGGTAGTTGGGTTGGCTGCCCACTACCAACTATCTCTTGCTAGGAATGCTGATTGCATGCCTCGGAGATAGTCGTGATCGCCGTAAACGGACTTTTCTAACTTTCGGCGAAATTGTATGAATCGTATGGGTACATGGAATGTCAGAGGAATAAATGTTGAGGAGAAGAGGAGAGAGGTGATGGATGTATTTAGAAAGGGCAAATTGATTTGCCGCTGTGACTGAAACAAAGATGAAAGGAAAAAGTGAAATTATACTTCAAAACCGCCCAAATCACTTTTATTAAACAAACATCCTCCCACCTCTAAAGACGTTGTGACTCTGCTCGTAGAAAGAAGTAGTACGCTGTCTGGGAGAGCGCTCAGTTGGCTGGATGCGTGCGAAGACCACGAATGAAGGCAGGAGATTCGAGGAACATCCACGAACAGCGCAAGAATCTCATTGTGGCGCACTATATTGATCTGGAGGCTAGACCCTTCTAGGTATAAGCTCATGGTGGACTTGTGGTATGCTGTGATGAGTCCTAGAACTCTCAATCGTGTACACACTCTCTCACCGACTGTTTGATAATAGACTCAATCGTGTGTCTGGTTTGATGAACGCATCTGGTGCTCCCAACTGTACTGGAAAACTCGTTGAAGACGATGTGGCGCATTATCTTTGGGCATAGATGTTCTGAGATGAGTTACTGCGATCGCGGTGCTATCACTGTGGAGATTTCAGGACTATGAGTTAGGGTGTTGTGGCACCTCGCAGTGGTGACTCGCTGGGCCAAATGGGTGTCAGGGATAAAGTTGATATATCAAAAATAAGGGATGGTATATATACAAGTATGATTAGTATTTTTGTATGGAGTATATAATATGAGTGGCGTGAGTAGATTATATATATTGATGAATGAGTTATGTGAAGGTGAGATATTGTAATATTTTACTGTTATGTAAAGAGATAGAGAGTATTATGTGAGTGATTAGTTAAGTATATATAAAATACTTTACTTATAAACACAAGAGATATATCCATTAAGAATTTAACTATAAGTATTTGGAATTGAGTATAGTAGAGTATGGTATCAAGTGAAAAGTGTCATGATATTGTATATTTGTATGGGGTTGAGTAGTGTTAAGAAGGAGATTAATGTTTGATAAGTATAATAATAGTTTGATATATATTGGAGTAGTTATAAATCAGTAGTGAGGGTAGTTATATATTAGTCAGTGAATGGGGGATTATCGGATTTACATAAAATTATGATAATGTAGTCCTCACTTTTTAAAATAAGTGTGACGCCTTGAATGAAGGCTGGGATATTTAGAACTAGGAAGGTTTTGATTAACTGGATAAGGATAGTAGAGTGTATATATTAAAGAGTCGAGAAGTTAAGGAGTTAGTCAATGAGTATAAGTGCATAGGTCTCATAGTGACAAGAGCGGGCTCTCGCATAGTAAAATCTGGTGAATATGTGAACAAGATTGATAACTTCCACAGGAACAAAATTAATCTAGTGTGTGGTCTAATTGCTATTTAAATGGAAGCATTTTATATTATAGTACCATTTTGCCTAGACACAGGGAAGTATTAGTGGAATGTGATAAAGTAGGGAAAGTAAAAGAATAGTTTAACAGCGAACTGGTAGAGAATGAAGAGGTAATGAAAGCGGAATAATCACAAGGTAAAAATATAGGAAAGGGCACGTGGAAACAAAAAAATCTCGAATGTCTGCTATATATATATATAAAGCACAATAGAGATAAGTTATACAAAAAAAGAAGCACTTCTCTCTCCGCACCATATAAACACTACTATATGCGAGCTGAGAAAAGAGTAAATTAAACTAAAGATGAGTATATACGTTAGGTGATCGAAAACATATGAGGCGTAAATGACACAGTTTGGAGTTATATAAGAGGATGCACATGAGGATCATTTTTATTCATAGGAAATAGGAGCTACTTCTGGAAGGAGAAGCGCGAAAGGAGATTATAGATGAGAATAAGGTGGGAATCTGCTAGAAAGTATGAATAGGATGGATGCATTTTGTAACTGATTTAAAATGGATGTGAAGGGGAATGATGTGGAAAGAACACACTTAGAAAATCTGCACAATATTTAACTCTAAGTAATGATGAAGAGGGTGTTAGTGAATTATAGTGTGGTTTTGATTGTGCTAAGTATATATAGAGATAGGTATTTGGGGATGATAGGTTATTAGTAAAGGAGGAGTAATGAGGAGTGTGAGTGTATAACCATTGAGCACTGGACTCTTACTATGGCCTAAATCTTGTACGGTATAGATGTCAAATTCCATAGTGAAGAACTGATCAAGTAGCGGAGGCGAGCCACTGAGTGATTGAATGTGTGTGTGATTGGTCTGATGGTTATGAGATGTTTAATATAAGAAGTTTATGGAGGGTATATAGTTCAAGGTGCGCACATCTGGAGTGAGAGCTCCTGTGTCTCACACATAATGCTTCTTTACCTTCTGTATAAGGTATAGGGAGAGGAAAAGGGGAATACTGTTAAACGAAAATATATGCTCGGGAGAATAACGATATAAAATTGTAGTTTGCTTGCTAGCGGTGAATGGCTCATAATATAGGGTCCTGGCATATTTTTTGTCGAATATTGAGAGTTTGCTTGTGCGAGGGGTCGCACTCACGTCAGGGCGCACTCCTCATCGGTCTCTGCTTATATGACCACACAAATGGATTGCCATTATGCAGGAGTGCAGGTATGGAGGAATGTGTGGACATCCATTAATCTTTATTTGTACATTTAAACAAAAATGATTGATTGAAGATGATGTTAGGAGAGCAAGTATAAATAAAAAGATAGGTACTATGCTTTAGCGATTTGTATGAGTACTGATACAAACAGGAGTTTGGAGCGATGAGTCTTCAACACCGATTCCTAGATTAAGATGAGGGAACGGTGTTACATTATAAGTCACCGCGTAATAATATGACCTAGAATAATGGATTGGTGTAGGCTTCATGAATGGAATCAAAAGTATGTATGACGATAGTAAGCGTGTTGTAAGAATAAATGAAGTGTCAATGGTGGATTGAGTTTTAGGAATTCAATCAGCGGAGTAGGACAGGGTGTAGTGTATATGTCTGCCTTAGGTTATTACAATGGTATATGGATGGGTTATGAAAGAATTCGAGTTGGGGGGAGGGCAGGAAATGGTGTTAGAATGATGAGAGAATGGAGAGGAGTGGAGGGTGCCCTACCTATTGTATGCCGGATGATTTGGCTTCAATGTGTGGGAAGTCTGCAAGAGAGTTTGATGAGGATGGTGGTGGAGGATTTGGCAGTGTATGCCTAAAAGAAGGGTTTGAAAGTAAACGATATGATAAGAGTAAGGTTATGCGTTGTGAAGTAGAGGACCAGTCCTCAGTGTGAAAGTTATCGTTAGATGATGAGCAGCTCGAAGCAAAGTGTCTGAGTTAAGATATTTAGGGTAATGGTTGGTATGAAAAGGGAAACGGATGGATGCGAGTGTAGTAAAGGAAAGTTGTGATGGCAGAGAAGGTGGACTGCGTGCAATTTATCGTTGTGAATGAAAGGACTAAGTCTTGAGTGCGCTAGAGTCTTGCATGAGGGTATGATTGTTACCTGTATTGCTAATGGATAGTGAGACTATGCTCTGCGAATAAAAGTATAGATCATAAAGTTTCAATGTGTTCAGATGGACAATCTATGGGGCGTGTTAGGTGTGAAAGTATTAATAAAGTTGAGGAATGAACGTATATTAGAGAGTTGATGTGGTGTAAGAAAGGGGTAAATGAGAGAATAAATGAAAGATATGTTGAGATGTCGTTTGGTCAGGTGGAAAGGATGAATGAAAGTCGGTTGGCTAAGCGATGTATATGGTGAGTGTGTTGGACCGACCGGCTGGAGACCGAAGAGAAAGTTGGATTGAAGTCGGTGAACGAATGTTTGAAGGAGAGAAATGTATGTTTGGCAAGAGGCGAAATAAAGGTGCATGATAGGAGAGAATGGCGGGGTTTTGTATGGGCGCATGGTTGTCACCTGGGCCAGGGATGAACCCTTACATTGACGATTTGCCATAGTGAGGGTCCGTCGCGGTCCTATGTGATGCTCTAGGGTGGAGTTTCTGTCTCTGTGATGAGCTCTCACTAATTAAATGGTACAAAGAGGGGGCGGTAAGGTTGGGCTTTCTTTTCGACGTTTGTCATGTTCTCCTACTGCTTTTCTTATCCGATGGCTTGTACAGCACCTTACCCCAATCTTGGGGCAAAAGAGGAAGGTGAAGAAAGAAAGAAAGAAAATATATATATATTATATATATAGTATAATATAATATATATATTATATAGATATATATATATATATATATATATATATTATATATATATATATATATAAAATATATATATATATATATATATATATTATAATATTATATATATATATAATATATATATATATATATATATATATATATATATATATATATATATATATTAATATATATATATATATATATATATTATAATATTATATATATATTTATATATATATAATAATATATATATATATATATATATATATTATATTATATATAATATAATATATATATATATATATTTATATAATATAATATATATATATATAATATATTAATATAATATAACATATAAAGTGGGAAGGACAAAATATTAAATTACTAAGAAAAAATGGAAGAATTATATGAATTATTAAAATCATCTTTACCTAAATTGTTAAATTTAATCGCCTGACATGGGAGTGAGCGAAGTCCGAGATAACATCTTCAATTTTTATTTCAATATTTCGATGTATGTAGAGGAGGGCAAGTCCAATAAGTCTTTCATCTCCAATAGTATTTCTCAAGTAGATTTTCAGAAGTCTTAATGTTGAAAAGCTTCTTTCTACTGAAGCATTAAACACGGGTAAAATTGCCAATATTTGCAACAAGATGTAAATATTTGGAAATTGTGATTGCGAACAAGAAACTAGTCCATCTATTGAGGTTTTTGGGCGACCTGTGCTGTGATGCCATTTCAACTTCCCAAAAATCCAATTCTGCTTTAACTTAAATCTTCATTGGGCTTTCGAGATCTTCCTTGTAAAAATATTACACAATCTTTTATCTTCTCATATGGCACATTACACCCGTTCGGTATGACAAATTGCAAGGAAAATTTAAAAACATCTCTCCTAATGCAGATATTAAATCATCCAAAAATGGTACAAAAATGGATGTGCGACAATAGGTCTGTGGGTCGGAAGTAGGAATGTTGGGTCTCTATTTTTGTAATTTGTTAATTCTTAGTATAGCAATTTCAATACTCAGTTCAGATTCAGATGCTCTTACACATTCTTCAAAAATCAGCTGAAATTCTAATGTTGCATTTTCTCTGATGGTTTCAAGTTAAGTTTTAACTAATGGACTTACGAGATTTGTTTCTGACAGCGACGAATTATATAAATTAATTTAACTTCTGCACTTTGTATTATTAACGGATATGATACTTAAAAAATTTTAGTGTCTAGAAAATTTCGGGGGGGCCATGGCCCCCCTGGCCCCCCCCCTAAATA
>JABUQX010078885.1:20000-22500 GCA_015478945.1 Trachelipus rathkii
TTGTTACATACATCCATGTTAATATGTTTCTGAAATCTTACAACCCTGTTAAGCTTTCTGATACTTTGATTTCTTACATATACCCATGTTAAATTACCCGTTTCTCCGACTTCTTATTATACCCTTATTAATCTCTCTGTTTCTCCAATTACTTACCAATGCCCCTGTCAAACCTTTTCTTACCTTCACCCCTGCTAAACTCTGTTTCTTTGATTTCTTATCTACAACCCCGTTAAATTTTCTGATTCTCTGATTCCTTACCTACACCCTTGTTAAACTCCCTGTTTCTTTGATTTTTAATCTATACTCCTGTTAAACTTTCTCTTCATTGATTTCTTCCCGACACTTCTTCTAAAATCTTTAATTGCTTCTCTGATGTTTTAGCTATACCCCTATTAAACTCCGTTTCCCAAATTTCTTACCTACACCCTCATTAAATTTTCTGATCTTTTCTCTCTCTTTCCGAATTTCATTTTTATTGACATTACCAATTTTCTCTAACTTTTACTATCCGCATTGGTACTACTTTTAAAAACCTCAATTTATATATTTACCTAAATTATATCCGTCAAAGAGTCGATTCACATTAATTGCAGAGGGTGATCCAGTCTTTCATTCCAATTTGATAATAAGCAGCCTCATTTGGGAAAGCAAAGAACGTTCTATCGGTTTACATTGTTAATTTAGCCGAAAAAATATGTTTTCGGATGACGTCGTGAATGATGGCTATTATAATGGGGGTCAGCACCTATGTCTCTCTTCTGAAGGCTGTAAGAAGGAGATCAGCACCTTCACCGTCATACTGAAAGGCTATGAGCTAACACATCCATCTTCCAGCTAAAGGCAATGGAAGAGGAATCAGCACCCTCAGCGTTATGAAGAAGGCATTGAAAGGGGATCAGCATTTTCGTCGTCTTACCAAAGGCTAAGCGAAGTGAATCGGCAATTCCGACGCACTGCTGAAGACAAGAGGATCGACACCTTCGCCATCCTGCTGAAGGAAAATAGGATTAAGAACTCGATCGTCCGGCTGAAGGCTACAAGAAAAGGCTCAACATCTCCCCGATTTTATACTGCAGGGTTACTAAAGATTTTTTTTTTCTTCTCAGTTCTTCCAACTCAAGTTTCTCATAAACTCATTTAGTAACATTAGTAATAACCTCTTCCTTTCATCAAGAAAAGTATTTTGATCTCTGCCTTTTTCTCAAGGTGCCTTCTTTATCCTGAACATTCTTATTTTGTGTAGGTATATTTAATTAATTAAGATAATAGCTCAAAGTTAAATTGTATGTTATCACCTGGTCTGCAGGGCTGGAGTCGGGAGTCGAAAGTCCGAGCAAAAATTATTTTTGGGTGGAGCTGAAGCCGGAACCGGAGCAGGAGACAAAAAAAGTATATTTTGATCTAGAATAAAAGGTTCAAGGGTTGGAGTACGAGCTGGAGCTGGTGTTGGTGGTCTACAAAAAATAATTACCTGTTCCGCAGTTCCGATTATCATAACGTATGTGTCAATGAATTTGACGTGCGGCGAAGGCCCAGAGTTCTATTCCTAGAGAGTAACTCTTAATAGTGGTAATGGTCCAATATTCGATTCTACAGATAAACTTTCAAGAGTGGTAAAGGTCCACGCTCGATTTTTGAGGGAAACTCAAATGTGGCGAAGGTTCAGGGCTCGAGAGTTTCTCTCTATTAATCAAACCCTGTATCTTCGTCACTCATGAGGATTTCTCTCTAGAACTCGAAACCTGGACCTTCGCAACTCTTGAGAGTTTCTCTCTGGGAATTGTACCCTGGACCTTCGCTACTCTTAAGATTCTTTCTAGGAATAGATTCCTGGACCTTCGCCACTCTTGAGAGTTTCTCCCTAGGAATCGATTCCTGGACCTTTGCCACTCTTAAGAGTTTCTCTCTAGAATTCGAACCCTGGGCCTTTGCCACTCTTGAGAGTTTCTCTCTAGGAATCGATTTCTCGACCTTTGCCACTCATGAGAGTTTCTCCCTAGGATTCGGACCTTGGACCTTTGCCACTCTTGAGAGTTTCTCTCTAGGAATTGTACTCTGGACTTTCGCTACTCTCGAGAGTTTCCATTAATCGAACCCTTGACCTTCACCACTCTTGAGAGCTTCTTTTTAGGAATCGAAACTTGACCTTCGCCACTCATGAGAGTTTCTCTCTAGGAATTGAACCCTCAACCATCGTCACTCTTAAGAGTTTCTCGAACCTGGACCTTCGCCACAATTGAGTTTTTCTCTAGGAATCAAACACTGAACCTTTCCCACTCTTGAATGTTTACTCTAGGAACCGAAAACTGAACCTTCGCCGTTCATGAATTTTTCTCTAGGAATCGAACCCTGGACCTTCGACACTCTTGAGAGCTTCAAGGAATAGAACGCTGGACCATCGCAACTCGTGAGTTTCTAGGTTACGAATAATGGACCTTCACTATTAAGAGTTTCTTTTAATCGAACCCTGGACCTTCGCCACTCTTGAGAATTTGTA
>JABUQX010078886.1:0-34975 GCA_015478945.1 Trachelipus rathkii
TGAAGTTTGCAAACAAGCGTTTTGAAGGTATGTTTCGAAGGATGAATAAAAAGTATAGTAATGAAGGAAAGGGTAACTGTAAGAACTATAGGGGGAATTAAGTGTTTATTGAGTGTTGTGGAAATAATATGCAACGAATGACGATCGCCTGATGGTGAAGAGGCAAGGCTGCCATTTTAGAAGTTGTAGAGGATGTTTGAGAAACACCAGAACACATTGAAACAAAATGACTGAGAAAAATGAAGAGAAGAAGAATAGCTTGTGTTCAGGTTTTATGGCGTGCACAATGCGAACGAATTAGATTATTAAGGAAAGCTCTGTTTGCAGGTGCTTAGTATATTATGTAGTTGCGTGTAGGTTTTTGATAGATAAAAGAGTATTGTATATTGTCGATAAGGAAGCGCATGGTAGAAATATAAAATGGATGTGATAGTGAATGGTTTAAAATTAATGGTGGAGTGGCAAGTATGTGCTATGTCTCCTTGCTATTTAATTTGTATATATGGATAGGGTGATGGAAGAAATAGAGGTAGGAGTGGTAGGTAGGAAGGTGTTTTAATGATGGAGAGTAGTAACAAGGGGATTCCGTTCGAAAATGACCGCGACCTTTTTTTTGACCTTTTTTGAACGCGACCTTTTTGGGCCTTGACCTTTTTTGGGCAAGCCAATTTTTTTACCTTAACTTTTTTTGGGCCTGACCTTTTTTGAGAACCAAATTTTTAACTGCCCTTTGACCTTTAAGGGAAGTCGATTTTTTGAGAACCCTAATTTTTTGAACCCTAATTTTTTGAGAACCCCTAATTTTTTTTGGGAACCCTAATTTTTTGAAACCCTAATTTTTTTTGGGGAACCCTAATTTTTTTGAGAACCCTAACTTTTTTGAGACCCTAATTTTTATTGGCAACCCTAAATTTTTTGGCCACCTTAATTTTTTCGGCAACCCTAAATATTTTAGCACCCTTTCGAGAAAGGGTGCGCCAAAGGTGTGCTCAGCAAACCGTGTACGTATTACCCGCCTATTTTACCGCCCACTAATTTTTTTCGAACCGTGGGCAATTTTTGGCCCACGTATTTTGATCTTCTCTTTAGGCGGACTTAGCCCTATTTTTTGATTCTTAAACTTGAGTGACCATGAATTTTGGCCTTGACCTTGGAACAGCCCGTTTTTGTTACCTTTGGCAAACGGGAAGTTTTTTACCCACTACGTGGGCCCCACCGTAATTTTTCGTTTCACTTAAACTTGTACGCCATGTATGGACCTACCTAAACTTGCAAACCTACACACGTGCGGCCGCGTGTGCGCACACACACACAACACACACACACCACACACAGCACACACAACCACACCACAGACACACACACCGACACACACAACTTACACTTTACAGAAATTCACTATGCACTACATTACCCAATAGTAACACTTTACATTTACACTTTCACCAGTAGCGCGTTGAGCACACACATACACACCCATTGACAGATACCATGGGTCCTTTTTGCCCCACGGTAATTTTGTGCCCTTCCCTTTAGGGACTTAGCCCTTTTTTTATGTCTTAACCTTGATTTTGACCATGATATTTCGGACTTGACCTTGCCATATACCATGGCTCAATTTTGACCCACGTACTTGATGGCTTATGATGGTTACCAATCACCGTAAGAAGTATCCAGTGATGTTCTATTAGTGTTCTATGAGTATGAGATTGCCGGTTGAGTGCCAGGTGAGTGCCAATGCTGAGTTGCCAATGAGCTGCCATGAGTGCCAAAGTTGAGTCCAATGGTGCCAGTAAGGGCCACTAGTGCCAAGTGAGGCACATAGGCCATGAGTGCCACTTTTTTTCAAGCTTTTTCTAGCCTCCCCTGAGCCCCGAAAAGCCCTAATATGGGTGTCTACCCTAGTTATGAAGGTATGAGGAGTCATTTTGGATGTATATTTACAAGCTTCTAGGATGTTCCTACTATTGAGCTAGTTATTTTTCAAACACTTTCATACACCTATGCACACTTATAACGTGCTCTACACTCTCCATAGGGACACTTACAGAGAAACCATATTACACTTACACTCACACCAACGACATGCAATTGCATCTTTCACTCAAGTATAGTGTTATTATTTTGAGCCTCCACTTCTTGATGCCCTCAACGCTTTGATGCCCCAGCAAATGCCTCGCGCGATTGCATGCCCCAACCTTTGCTTGCTCCATTCAATAACATACGCCTCAGCATTACTGCCCAGTCAACTTTGAGGTTCTGTCTTTGCATGACGTCAAATCCTTCTCGATGCACCCTCATCATTCGAATACATCGTTATATGAATGATTTATACTTTTGTGAAAAACTCCTTCTTTGAATGGCATCACGCTCTCTACACCCTCTACCATCAACAGAACAGGAGTTAATATTTAATGTCTAACCTATGCTATAAGCTGATCACCAGGACGCAGGCATGATCTCTCCGCTTGAAGTCCACGAAACCCCTGCACCCGCAGGGCGACCCGCCGAGCCGAATGAAAAAACATATATACTATAACGTCATTCATTTTTATTCGGTTAAGCATTTTTATTAAAAACATTTTGCGCTCCTTTAAAATCTGTGAACCATTACAGACCTATTATTTAACACATATATTTATTAACATTATTTTTACTAAATACTTTTAATTTATAAATTTTCTAAAAAAAATTTGTCATGCAAGAAGAAAAAACCAGAGTGCCCTGATATATAAACATTTTTATTTTACTACAACTGTACGAAATTTTATGAAAAACATAAACATTACATACCTTAAAGCGTCAAATCAGTCAAATCAATAAAGGTAACCTAACCCAAGGGGGATTAGTACTGCTTTTGTTTTACTGCTTTACTGCTATAACTCATGTTTTTATGTTTTTAACTTATAAATTTTTACTGCTTGAACTCACATATTTATTAAACATTACATACTTAAAGCAGTAAATCAGGTAAATCATATAGAGGGGTTATCCTCAACACCTAGGTGGGTTAGAGGCTTTTTGTTTATGCTTTTACGCTTTAACTAGTTTTACTGCTTAACTCATGTTTTATTTACTGCTTATAACTCAATGTATTTATCTGCTTATAACTTCACATATCATTAACCATTTACATTACCCTTAAGGCCGTAGTAAATCCAGTTAAATCAATAGGGTGAAAACCTAACACCAAAGGGGGATTTAGTATGCTTTGTTTACTGCTTTAACTGCTTCTAACTCATGTTCTTACTGGCTATTAACTTTCGCTTTACTGCTTGTAACTTTCTGCTTTACTGCTTTAACTTTCTGCTTACTGTTTTAACTTGTTCTTATGCTTTAACTCATATATTTTATTAACATTATGTTTTAATATTTTTTATTCTATTTCTTTATGTTATTATTTAATTTATTTTTATTATTATTTTTATTATTTTTATTATTTATTTTACTTTATATTTAGTGTGAAGTCTATTTTGCGTATCTGTTATTTATTATTAGAACAGCACCACACACACACACACACCACCACACACCACAACTACACACAATTACACTTCACACATATACCACACATTGCACTATGACACTTATACACACTATCACTATGACACTTACATTTTACCCATTAGCACACTTACATTTTACCTGGTTCACATGACTATCATCCTGCTAAGTGACTTCTGATATTATACACACATTCACTATGAACTACATTTGTCCATAGACACGTACATTTTACTTGCACTCACACACACAGATTGACTTACATCCACACAGATTTACTTACATCAGCACGATTTACTTAGCACTACACACCGTATTTACGTTACACACAGATTTTATTATAACACGTGCACACAGTTTACACACACCAACGATTTAACCCCACACTACACACAACACACACAACACAGAAGCAGACCACAACCTAAACATCATAAGTTATACATCTTACTTTAATAACATTTTATGTTTTGATTAAACACGAAACATTTATATTAATTCATTCAAATATAACTAAAAATTATTTCAAGTTTCTTAAAACTATCTAAATAAATCAGAATCATTAATCTTTGAGCCACAAGAATTATATCTAACTGTTAATACTTTTGTTTATAAATTTATACTATGACTATAAATAAAAAACTTTTACTAAAATTTATGAATTTATTTACAAACATATATTTTACTACCTTAAAGCAATTTAAATCAGTAAATCATTAAGGCCAGCCCCTAGCACCTTACATCAAGATATGCCACGTTTTGTTTACTTGACTTGACTGCTTACATCACTTTAGCATTCTAATAAGTATATAAAATACAAAATCATGAGTTCTCTCTGCTAACCTAACATGTATTTTTATTAAGAACATTTAAGTTTTATTTAAAAAATAACAAATTAGTCACCATTAACCATTTATACTTTCATTCACTCGGTTGCTTAACTACAAAAATATTCTCAAACGTTTTTTATGGTGAAATATTCGTTTTTCTTTATTATTATTATTATTTATCTAGAACCATTGACAACCCATCACGAGAAAACACAACAACCCGCACTCCGCTACCAGATTACGAAACTGACACTTCTCTCTGTAAAATGGTTGAAAATAACTGACTTTTAGGTCTAAAGATTTAGGATACCTTTTTGTAAACCGAGGCGATTTAAGCCTATCTCCAGGTCAAAATATATTTCAACTGACCTTTTCTGTTAACAATTGTGGCATAATCTTACGGTTAGGCCTAATTCTAGGCCTCAAATTTAGGATAAGTTTTTTTGTAGACGGCGGCTATTTAAATCTTATACCAGTTCAAAGGTAATTCCCCGATATAGACAAGAATCATTTATTACGTTATTATTCTTTATATTCTTTCCATATACTTATTCATCTGTAAGGGAGAGCTTAGCAGTAAACAGGAAATGTTTTGCCTTTACTTGTGATGGTCGGGGTAATCCATTATTTCTATATGACCAAACCATTGCATGCACCAAATTTTCTTATTTTCGATCGTCTTTTTAATCATTCTTTTAATTTAATCACTGAACATTGCGCAGGTTTGTTTTTTTCTTTAAGACACCAAACTCATTTTAAATCATAGTCATTTTAGCTGTTAAACGGTGCACAAGTTATCTGATTTGAATTAAAAGTGTTTTATTGATTATTGATACAATAATTTATAATAAATACTTACATTGAGAACATAATTATTAATTTCCACTAGAAAGATAATATTAGATATCGCTTAGTTCATAAGCTAACACCAGGGCTCAGCATGAGCCCCAACCCGCAAAGGCAGCCACCCCCGCACCCGCAGGTCGCGTCCGCCGCGTCCCCGCCGCCGCCAGTTGCGCCGCAGGCCGCAGAATTTCGCTTCCCGCCCGCCGCCGTGACGCCCGCAGGCCGCAGATATTTCCGCGCGAAGTATTATTGAGAACAAATAGACACACAAGGCCACACAACACACACACACGACACACACACACACCACACCCAACCCACCCGCACACTCACTTACACAATATAAGTATAATTTATTAAAAACATTTATTTTTATTTTTATTATTATATTAGTATTATTTACTTCAATGCCTATTGTTAATATTATTTAGAAGACACATACAGAAACACACACGCACACATACACACAACACAATACACACACACACTCACACGCAAACTCACTTACACATATAGCGTAGAATTTTAATAAAACATATTTATTTTTATTTCATTATATAACTTAGTGTATTTACTTCATGCGCTATTGTATTTATTATTTGTAGAAACAACACATGCAACACACTCACAACAAAACACACACAACACAACCGACACACCACATAACGCACACTCACTTACACATGTAACGTATAATTTCATTAAAACACTTTTGATTTTATATTTATTATTATACTTAGTGTTATTTACCTTCATGCCTATTGTATTATTATAAACACACATACACACACACGCAGAAAACACCACACAAACACAACACTTGACACACTACATCATACCATCCACCACTCGATATTTGATTGCCCGCCAATCATTTGTGCCTCCGCATTTTAATTGCGTCAATCTTTGATGCCCCGTTATTTGATGCCTCAACTTTTGATGTCCCAGCTTTTGTTGCCTCAACTTGATGCTCAGCTTTTCGACTGCCTCAGCTTTGAGGCCTCAACGTTTAATAACTTAGCTTTGGTATCTCAGCTTTGGTGGTCATCTTTGATGACTCATCTTTGATGCGTCATCTTTGATACCACCTATGATTAATTGTCATCTTATAAGCAGTTACATTTACCATAGAATTCAACAGCATACACTAATATACAACAACATACACTATATCTCTTATTCAACATATGCAAATACACATAGACACTTACACTCACACCACACACCCCACACACACAATTAATATATAATATAGATTTATATATATATTATTATTATAATTTATAATTATATATAATATATATATATATAATAATATATAATATATATATATAATATATATTATATATATATATATATATATTCATTCGCGCGGGAATATGCGCCTGCGGCGCACGCGGCGGGCGGGAGACGCGGCAATATTGCGACTGCGGGTGCGGGGTTGGCTGCCTTTCCGGGTGGGGCTCATGCTGAACATCGAGTGAATAGTGAATTAATTATTATCTTATTCTAGTGAATTAATAGATTATTTCCTCAATGTAACAGATATTATTAGTAAATATTGAAATACACTTAGTAAAATTTTAAAAACTCTTTAATTACAAATCAGATAACTGTGCCCGCTTAACAGTTAAAATGACTATGATTTTAAATGAGTTTGGTCTAAAGATAAGTAAACACAACTGCTTCAAAATTACAATGTTTAAAGAACAACGTTAACTTTCAAAAAAGACGATAAAAAATAAATTCTCGACAATCACACGACGGTCATATAGAGGATAATGATTTACCCGACCAATCACAGTAAGAATACATTTCCTTTTTACCTGCATAAAGGATCTTACAGATCCAGCTGTTTCAGTTTGAAATATATTTAAAAATAAATACATGATTCTTGTCTATACGGGAATTACCTTTTGACGGTTTAGGATTAAGTAGCCCGTTACAAAGACTTATCCTAACAATTTAGGCCTAAAATTTAGCCTAACGATAGTTATGTGCCCACATTTTACAGAAAAGGTTCAGTTTGAAATATTTTTACTGGGATGCTTAAACGCCTCGGGTACAAAAAGGTTATCCTAAATTTAACCTAAAGTAGTTATTTCAACACATTTTACGAAAAGAGGTCAGTTTCGTATCTTTAAGAGTGCGGGTTGTTGTGTTTTCTCGTGTGGATTGTCAATGTACATAGATAATAATAATAATATAAAGGAAACCCGAATTATTCTAAAAAACTTTGAAATATGTTTTGTCACATGAATAATATTAATTTTATGATTGCTTGTAATATATAGTTACAGAAAAGAAACGTTATTATAAAACAAATGTTATGTTAGCAGAGTAGAATTTTATTTGTTATTTTTATACTTATTACATTGGCTTAAGATGATGTAAAGCAGTAAGTCGAATAGAACAAAACTTGGCATGCTTGAGTTAGAAGGGTGCTTATGGTGGCTGGCCTCTACTACGATTTACTGATTTATTGCTTTAAGTACGTTAAATATATGTTTTTATAAAAATTTCATTAAAATTTAGTAAAGTTATTTTAAAAATTTGATAGTTATTAAAATTTATAACAAAAAGTATTAACAGTTTATAATAAATTCGTTGCTCAAAGATAATGATTGATTTATATTAGAAGTTTTAAGAATGTTGAAATAATTTCATTATATTTTGAATGAGTAATATAAATGTACGTATAATTTATTAAAACATAAAATGTTTTAATAAAGTTTAATGTTATATGTATGTTAAAAGTGTTGGTGAGAATGAGGTGTGTATGTGTGTGTGTGTGTGTGTGTGTGTGTGTCGTGTTTAAAATCTGTGACTGCAGGTAAGTAATCTGTTGTGTAAGTAATCTGTGTGTGAGTGTAACGTAAATCTTGTGAGTGTAAGTAAATCTGGTGTGAGTGTAAGTCGCAATCTGGTGTGGTGAGTGCAGTGTAATGTAAGGTCTATGACAATGTAATGTCAATAGTGAATGTGGTGTATAAGTATCACATATGAAGTGTGTGTTGACCGCATGTGTAATAAGTGTTAAATGTACAGTGTCTTATGGGTAAAATCGTAAGTGTCATAGTGAAGTGTGTATAGTGTCATAGTGCATGTGGGTATATGTGGTAAGTGTATATGTGGTTGGTGTGTAGGTGTTGTGGTGTGATGTGTGTTGTGTGTGTGTTGCTGTCTAAGAAATTTAATAACAATAGGCCAGAAGTAAATAACTAAAGATATAATAATAATAAAATAATAAAAAATAAAAATAATAATAAAAATAAATAAAAATAATAATAAAATAAATAAAAGTATTTAAAAACAGAATGTTAATAAAATATATGAGTAAAGCAGATAAACGGCCAAGAAAGTTAAAAACAGGTAAAGCAGAAAGTTTAAAGCAAGTAAGCAGAAAGTTAAAGCAGTAAAGCAGAAAGTTTTAGCAGTTAAACATGAGTTTAAAGCAGAAAGCAGTAACAAAAGCATTACAATCCCGCCCCTGATGTTAGGCACAGCTCTATTGAGTGATGATTACTGCTTTAAGGTATGTAATGTTATGATATGGAGTTAAAGCAGGAAACATAGAGTTTAAAGCAGTTAAACAATGAGTTAAACGCAGTAAAAACATGAGTGAAGCAGTAAGCAGTAAACACCCAAAGCATACTAACTCCCCCCCTTGGTGCTATGTAGCATCTCTAATTGATAAACTGATTGGCGGCTCAAGGATGTAATGTGCAAATATGTGTAGTTAAAGCGAGTAAAAATATAAAGGTTACAGTAAACCATGAGTTAAAGCAGTAAAGCAGTAAAACCAAAAGCATTACTAATCCCCTTGGTGTTAGGTTACACCTTTATTGATTTACTGGTTTACTGCGCTAGGGTCTTACTGAATGTATGTTTTTTAATAAAAATGTTTTGTATTGTTAATTTAGTAAAATAAAAATAGTTTATTATAAATATCAGCTTATCAATTGGGAATATAAATTATCGATGTACATGACCAGAGTTTATAAAGATTTTATAAATATTAAAAATATCGGGAAGTAACACAAAGTTTATTATTAAAAATAAGTTATAAAAATAGATGTCTATATATAAATTAGGTCATGTAATGCTTAGATAACCAATCTTGTTATGCAAATGGTGCATAATAAGTACAAGATTATTAAAGAAAAGACATAGACATTAAGCCAGACATCAAATAAAAAGATCGATCAAATGACTTATAGAATGCCTATAATTTTTACATATCGGCATATCGGTCGGGTGGCGTCGCCTGCATTTTGGGTGACGTAGGTTGCGGTGGCTTTTACTTCGGAGACGGAGCAGATCTCATCCAGCAGCGTACCCTATATCGTTGAATCTGGCTTGGGTACTTATTGCATAGGTTAGACTATTAATGCTTAACTCTGTATACCTTTCTGTGTAGGGTTAGAGATGAGCCCATACCTCCAAAGTGTTTATCCAAAACAATTGGATATACAGATTTTATGCCCCCATAATTGTGTAGTGAGTACTTAGTCCATCTTCGAGATGAGGTCCAATCACAGAACTTGAACAGGCTACACAAAAGGGATACGATACCTCTTCACAATTTTGAATTTTGTTCATATGACTTGACAAATGGCATCAATGCTAGAGAGTCGACAATTACTGCACTATGTGAGATGCACACAAAAGTTGAGTGTGTAGGCATCAATGCTGAGCATCTATGCTGGGCGGTCAAAAGGTATGAAGCATCAAAAGTTGAGCCTCAAAATATCGAGTAGGTTATAGTAGTATTATATGTATAATGATGTATAAGATTGCAATCTGTGCATGAGTGTGAGTATAGGTAGTTGACTGGTGATAATTATTATGTGATTTTATATTGTAAAGTGTCATATTGGAGAATGTGTAAGCATCATAATAGTTGTTCGTAGTTAGTGTATAAAGTGTTAGAAAAAGGACTTAACTTCATGTAAGGAAGTCAGATACCTAGCTAGTTTATGATAAATTATACACAATTCGAAAGAGGGAAGATAGGTCTACAATTCTTATGAGGCTATACAACCTACATTATTAGCTAATTCGGGGCTCAGGGGAGGCTAGAAACAGACTGGAAAAAAGTGGCACTCAGTTGGCACTTAATTGTGCAACCACATATGCACTAATTTGGCCTTACTTTTGGCACTTCTATTGGCCTCTCACATGGCCACTCTATTGGCACTTCATTGGCACTCTACTTGGCACGCACCTCGCCCTCACTCACCCTTGGCACTCATTACTAATCTCCTAGGACACTAGTAGAACGATTCACTATGTGTATCACTTACCTACCCCTGATTGGGAACCATCAAGCCACAAGTTACGTGGGTCAATTGACCATGGTGTAGTATGGCAGTCAAGTCGAAATATCATGGGTCAAACAAGGTTAAGACATATCAAAAAAGGCTAAGTCCCTAAAGGAAAGGCAATATTTTACCGTGTGGCAAAAATCGACCCATGGGTATATACCAAGGTCTGTATGTGTGACTGCGCACGCGCACGTGTGACTATAAGTGTAAATGTAAGACTGTCTATGGACGGTAAATGTTTATAGAGTGTCATAGTGAAATGTCTGTAAAGCTGTAAGTGTCGTGTGTGTGCTGTGTGGGTGTGTGTCTACCTGTGCTGATGTGTCGTGTGTGTGGTAGCTCGGCACGCAGCACCGTGTGTAGTTGGTCAAGTTAGGTAAAGGTTCCTATACTTGCGTACAAGTTTTAGGAACGAAAAAATGTACGAACTGAAGTGGCGCACGAGCAGTGGGTAAAATATAGCCGGTGGCGCAAAATGGAACCCACATGGTATAGATCATAGCAATTCAAGGCCTAAATCTCATGGTCACAACAACGGTTCAGACATCAAAAATAGCTTATAAGCTCCCTAAAGAGAGTATCAAAAAATATACCGTTGGGCAAAATGCCGCACCCCGTTCGAAAAAAATTTAGGTGGCGGCGTATAACTAGGGGGTTAACGTACAATCTCTCGGTATGCTGACGCGCGATTGGCGCACCCTTTCTTACGAAAGAGCTGAGCTAAATTTAGGGTTGCCAGACAAAATCATTATGGTTTGCCAAAAAAATTAATGTGTTGCCAAACAATGTAGGTGGTTCTCAAAAAATTAGGGATCTCAAAAAATTAGGGTTCTCAAAAAACTAGGGTTCTCAAAAAATTAGAATTCTCAAATCAAAGGGTTGGTCTCAAAAATTAGGGTTGGCGAATGGCATTTGGAGTTCTCCAAAACATCGATCTTCCCCTAAAAAGGACGATGGAGGTAAAAATTTGGTTCGCAAAAAAGCGTCAAGCCCAAAAAAGTTAGGCTAAAAAGATTGGGCTTGCCCAAAAGGTTCATAAGTGCTCTCAAAGGTCGCGGTCAGAAAAAAGGTCAAAAGGTCTACATTGCGGCATTTTATCGAACTCCGAATCTCCAGCTTTTCACTACTATGGACAATGGAAGAGAGTGTGCGTGAACTGCTTTTTTGTACCGCTGGTATGATTTGGTTGTTGTGTGTTTTAAATTGAGGAAAGTTAGGCTTGTTGAGGGCTTTGCGACGGGTGTCGTCAAAGGATCCGGCTTGCATTTAGAAGAAGGTTGATTGCTGAGTGCAGGGAGAGTCCGTCAGGGGTGTGAAAAGATCCTTTGCTCATTGGATATTGGTGATCAATTGGAAGGAAGATTACATCTAAGTTTAACAACAATTTAGGCTAGTATGTTGATGAAAAGGAACGCGCATGATTCAGGGGTGTAGTTAGGAAAGTTTGTTATGAATTGCTCGAGGAAGATGGCAGTTGATGGTGCGATTTGATAATCTCCCTCGCCCTCCACTAAAAGAGAAGGCAATTCCCAGGAAAACCAGTTTTCAAAGTCTCAATCTCTTATTCTGATATCACTGCTTACATCAAACTCAGACGAAAAGGTACTGTATTAATATCGTTATCTAAGTAAGTGGTGCTTTTAGACCCCTACTGTAGGAATTGGACCAACATGATATAATCTCCGTTCATGGGGCTGCTCTGGTCTACAGAAAGCAAACGCAACAAGTCACAGGCAAAACTAGCCAACATCGAGGCACACAATCAGACAGTTGCACAAGATTCTTGACAAATATAAGACGGAAGAAAAATTTCACTCGCAACAAGAATTTCGAAACCGTGCGCCAACAGGTCTCCGTTTTAGACCAATGTTTACAGGGAGAGTCGTCTACCACTGGGCCCCAAAGTCCAGATGAGACTCGAAAACTGTTTCTCCCGATATGCGCTCTTTATTACTTTGGGGAGGCGGAAATTGGACCCGTCCCAGAAGGTCTAGAAGCCCCTTTCTGTACAAGCGAATGTAAGGCGCCGACGGTAGGCCTATTATTGCGTGTATGGTAATCCGAGTCCCCTTGGTTACTCCGGATTAGTTGAAACAATTTTATATATAGTAATAATATATATATATATAATGTATCTTATATCTAACTTATTCTCAGTCGAGAAAATATACATTATAGCTTTTTTTAAACTTATATTAAAATTGAGAGGAGTCAAAAAATTTTATAATTATTTATTTATTATTCTATTTATATCAAGTGTTCCATCAGGATGTATATATATATTGACTTAATAGGGTGTACATTATATAAAAAATAGGATTTGTGAACAACAATGATGGTCAATTGGGATGTAATGTCCATCTCAAGGGTCTTCAACATAATTTATATCATTATACTTTATTTATTTAATTATATGAATTTTATATATTTAGAGTATATATTTTACTACTGAGTCATTAGATAGATAGATAGATATAATTAAATGCATATTATGTATATCAGAAAATAATAAAACATTAAAATATTTCTTATATTTTTTTTATTTTATATATATGTTTCTATTTATTCTATATTAGATATATAATAATCATAAGCATAATATTCTATGTTATACTATATATATTTTATTTAGTTAATATATTTTTTATATTATATTTACAATACTCTATATATATATATATATGCATAGATAGTTTTATAGTTAACTTGATTACCTTAGGTAAAAGAAATACCAATGCTTGGAATGTGATTTATCTCCTCTAAATTTTCTTCTTCTTTGAGTAGACATAAAAAAAATCATAATGAGGGAAAAGCAAATCTAAGGGTGAAAGATTTTGGAAAATGCCACCACCCAAAATTTATATTATATTTTTATTTATTATTATTTAGATTAAGTTTAATTTAATTATTTATCTATTACTGTTAACATCTTTGTCTACAATCTATGTGTATTATTATTATGATTAAATTATTATTATTTTAATTTGTCTGTAAAATTTTTATTATTTATTATTATATAGGTAACATATTTATTATTTAATATATTATATTTATTTATTATTTATCTTTTATAAAATACTTGAAATTATATTGATATTATTATTAATTATTAGGTTATAGTTTAATTATTATTATAATTAAAAAAGATAAAAGAAATTTCCCCCAGAATTTAATCGTGCCCTTTTTATTATTTTATACATAACGCTATTAGAGGAGACATTTGATTTTTTTTAGAAAGACTTATATCTTTTAACATAGCACACATTCGTATGAAAAGATATTAAAAAATCTATTTGATTTCAAATATGTATCTAGAATGAAAAACATTTTTGGAAGGGAATAAAATATCAGTTGAACATAGGAAATTAACCCCACAGTAACGAAAATAAGTATTTCACTACGCTTTCTCGTCCGCACCCACTTTAGCGTAATTAAGATGCGATAGCGAAATAAATTCTCCTAAGCTATTAGAAAATCTGATGAAAGGGTTACTTTGATATTTCAATTGGATTAACCCTAAATATAAATACATGACTAAATCATGAAATTTAAAGTTAGAAAATGTATCACTCATACTATCGCTTTTTTTAGTTCAATCTTAAAGAATGCGTTATATAAAAATTGACATTCACTTATAATTATTTTATGTTTATCATTGGTTCATGTTTCCCCTTAAGTTATGCTCAACGGGATCTCCCTCTAGAAGCGCCCCAATTCATTATCAGAAATCCCAGTTTGATATAATTTAGATATGATGAGAAGCCTTTCTTTTATTATGTTATTTGATCCGGACATATTGTCTTGCTGTTCTTTCTTTCCTCAAATGTATTGAATAATTTACTAACGGGCCTTCCGTATACTTATGGGTTGCGACTTTCTGCATGTTGAAGTGGAGGTATTCTCATTAGTTGGTTCTAACTCGCCCAACCTTAATAGATGCGTGCGTATTAATCCCACAATGGCATGACCGTAATCTCTGAAACAACCGTTACGTACTTCTCGACTCTGTACGAAAAAAAAGTGTCACCTTTCCCGTGTAGACAGATCAAGAACGCACCACACTCAGGAGTATTACCACACGAGGATGAATTTTGAGTACCTAGTTCGATTCTTAATAAAGGGTTTCTCGTCCGTGCTGCCTTAGATCCGCGCTCCTCATATGCCCGTGCCTGTTCTCGACATTTTTCCACGTCTCTCGATCTTGTGAGTCTTAAGTCCATCCTTTTTGTCTGACTAATATTTTCAGTTTAAATAATTAATCTCACATATACCTCGTCTATTTTAGATTTTCGCTTTTTTCAATTGCATGGTTATATTTGGCAAAAATAGAATTATTTAAATCACTTATAGTTTTCTTCTATATAGCCAAAATTAATAAAATCCGTACGGAGATAGTTATTGTATTATATTTAATGATTACTTTACCGGTTTTACTTCTTTTACATTTTTCTTGATAATGTAATTGCCCAAAATAAAAAGGTTAATACCTAAAATATAAGTACAAGGACCTATCTTAAACACCTCCCGCTCTCTTTGAGGACCTCAAGTCCGCCTTATCTAGGACAATTTTTGTAGTTTTTTTGCGGACGGATAACAAGATCCGAAGATTCAAGTATGTTTCCTTTATCTGTCGAATAGTTTTTTTGTGAAAGTAAGATTTAGGTTATTAGGTTTAATTTTCATATGGTTCTTTAAAAGTAAATTTACAAGATACCCTCCCCCTTTCGCCCTTCTATGCTTCTTGTCGCCGGTGTTAATTTTGTATCAACCTAATGATTCAAATATCTTGCGATATCGGAATCGGGGATTTTAAATGTTTAAAAGCAAGGAATTGTAATGAGTCGCGCGTTTTCACTTTAAGAACACCTTGTTTTCTACTTCTGTGTACATGGGGTAGATAATCTGCGTTGAATGTTGGTCCTTTCACTTATTTCCGTGAATTAAAAAATCGTGATTCTTTCCGCCCGAGAGGTACGACAAGATATAAACTATCTGGCTGCAGTGCTCTGAAAGTGTGTGGTGAGAAATGATTCCACCTAGAATCCTGTAGCACCTTATTTTGGCCTTGTTGTAGTTCAGAACAACGTTTATCCCACCATGACGATCATAACCAGTCGCTATCGATAGAGAGACATTCTTGGAGAAGGGTAGCTTTATACATTTACCACCGAAAACCTCTTTCCTGACTCGTACTGGGACTTCAGTAAAAACACAGCTAGCATTTATTCAAAATAAATAAGCTATGCATAGTTTCCTAAGATAGCATCGCGACCGTTGTACAGGCAGCCAAACCTTACTCCGCAGATGTGTGTGAGATGTCCCATCCCAAAAAGGTCCGATTATCGAAAAACGCGCGCTCTCCAAGATTAATTATTGAAGAAACAGACCCAAACTCCATCTATCTATTCTTTTACTTTCGATACGTAGACGACACTATATGTTAATCAAAATTTTAAACGATATTCCAGAACAGGACAAAATTATTATGTGTTCAAGATTCCAATCCAAAATAGAAATCTCGCTCAGTCGCGTTTAGGGAAAATTTTACACTGTGTAAGAACGCGAAGACTTTCGACTCAGTCGAGAATTATAGATTCTAGTAACTTAATTATATAAATGATTAAAAACGAGATTACATACTATATTAATTGATGAAGCAGGTAAAAGGTAAATTTACACGATAAATTATATTTGTGATGGAAGCTACGACATATGAGGTAAATTCCGGAATTTCACCTTTAAAACCAATATTTCACTATTCAAGACAGACTTAATCTTCACAGCGCTGTTTTAGAGTATATTTATAAAGTTGACCCATGACATATCCTCCGTTTTCCTTTTAATATAACTCAAACAAGCAGAAAATTATTAAAAATAAAACTTCCTCTCCTCGGCAACACCCATGTTCATATTTGTAGGAGCGAAAAATTATATAGAAGAAACCACCTTATTTAAATAATTTATTTTTCCAGATCGTTTAGATTTTAAAAATATCTGGTATAAAGATATCCGCCTCGCTAGGTAAGTATTATATCTATACAATATAACCTCCAATATTAGTCAGGGAAAAAAGAGGCAGACAGCCACCAAGGCCCAGATTTATACATAAATTTATTTTAAAAGGCATTTTAAAGGCCAAACGGCGAGAGGAATACGGAGGATGATTATTATAGATGCCAACGGCGTACGTCGTACAGCCCATTTGAAAGGAAAACTGTTAATCGTCGGCCCTTTCCTTGTTATCTCGATAAACAAGAAGCTGGCTTAGGTCAGGGATCGTGGAGCGACTAAGTAACCGTGGGTACGTCCGACTTGTCAATGGTCTCCCTGGCAAAGTGGTTCGTGAGACAAACGGCGAACTTGCTAATATATTCGGGGATCCGACCCCAATGTGATAGCTATTGAGGAGACGCTGTTTCCGAAATAGGAGGGATAAGTGCCCCGCCCAAGTCCGCGGCTCTGGAGGTAAGCAGTATATATCAAACATTATATACGAGGCAAGAACAGCTCCCACAAAATCCCTGTAAAATACAAGGGATTAAAAGAAGTTCTCCCATTTCTCATAGCGACTTTCACAAAAAAGGGATTTTTATGGAAAATTGCCCCGCTTAAGGCCCAAGTCGTTGCTTTTGGACAGACCCGCAGTAGTCGCCATTGATAAACCATAAAATAATAATGAAATTTTTGGATTCCCACATACACGACTCGAGAATTTTAAAAAACATATATCCCTTTACAATTAACGCATCCAGAAGAAACATTAAGAATGTAAAAGTAACTTCCTTCTTCAAGCCTTTAAGAGAACTTATCATAGAGTTTTATTAATATTTATCGATCACTGTTTTTGTATCTTGCCTCAATAGAGTTCTTCGGTAAAAACTCAGTACATTACTTCCCAAAAGGCCAAATTTTGGTAGAATCTAAAATAAACTCTTCCCTTTATAGGAAATGAAATATGTGATGCCCGTCGACAATAGTGTACCACCCGAAGGTAGTATAGTCCGGTACCTTCAATAGCTGGATTATCCGCAATAGATCACTGATAGTATTTATATGCCAGAATGAATATGTTAGGTCTACATAAAATAATAAAGAATAGGTTGATATATATCTAGAGATAGTGGTTAGAAAATTTTTGAACAAGCGCGATCTATTTTAACAAACTTAGAATTTGAATTCATTTTAAAATTACCTTTGATGGGGAGGGACTTGGATTATGGCCATAAACCAATAATAGTTAATTTTCATTTTCTTCGCGCAGTCCTCCAGTTATTATTCCCTTTTATATTATTTAATTTAATTCATTATTATTGATTCATTATTTAACTACTTTCAATTAATTTTGAGAGTTAATTTAGTTTAATCAATTATTATTGATGTATTAGTTCATTAGCTCTATTGTTATTATTATTATTTGTAGCGTGTATTTATTATTATCATTCATTCATTATCATTATTATTCAGATTGACTCGATTTAATAATGTTATTAGCTAATTATACTAAATTATATAAACTATTATTATTTTACGTTATTATTTTAGTATTATTTCTTATTATTATGTTATTATTATATAATTCTTATTTATTCATGAAATTATATAATTCGCATTTATCTCTAATAGTGGCACTTCGCTTGTCGTCGCTTGTGTGCTCGATGCCCTCCCTCGAAAACGCGGGCGCGTGCGGAGTCGGGCGTCTTCCACTTATGCATCTCCACAGGTATCACGACATGACGCAGAGATTCCTCATCTTGATGATGATGTTAGTTGGTTTTGTGGACATAGGAAAAAGTTGGCCGGTGAGCGTCTTACTATTAATTGCTTTATGGTTCGTTTGAGGAGTCAGCATCTGAGCCGACACCTGATGTGGGCTGGGTGGGATTAATATGGAGAAATAGGATGATCTGGGTTGTCGGTCAAGAGTCTGTTCATCCTCACATATTTTCGGAAGGGGCACGAAGGATCGTGTTTATAGGTGGTGATGTTAAGAAAAGTTGACTAAATAATAATAATAATAATAATAATAATAATAATAATAATAATAATAATAATAATAATAATAATAATAAAATACATAATAATAATAATAATAATAATAATGTTTTTTATAATGTTTGCTTTATTTGTGGTTGACATGGCATTCAACAGAGCACTAAACCTCTTGTTAAAAGATATGCCTAAACCAAAGCTAACGTCAACGCAAGCGCGATGAGGACGTGAAATTGAACAAAAGCGAGATGAAAACTCGCTCGTGAACCTAGGCACAAAGAGAACGCGAACATGAACGCAAGCGCGAAGAGGAAGAGACCGCGAGCGTAAATGCAAAAGCGAAGAGAACGCAAACTTGTCCAAAACTAGTGAACATATATGAATGCGAACTACCCTCTCGAACGATTTCCTGAGTTTGCTGGTCAGTGAATTTCAGTCTAGATGAAACCTAAGAGAACATCTAGGCTATCCTATTTCACTTCCTACTGAGTTAAGCTATTGAAAGTATTAAACAAAAGTGTTTTTTTTTTCATCTTAATTGTCATTACATTATAGTTTATAGAGTGATACCATATGTATGATGTAAACACTAATGCTTTTCCAGTTCTTTCAAGTTTAGCATAGTTAAAGGAGTCTACCATATCTTAAGAACTCGCAAGTTTCAAAAGAAATATGTTTATTTACGTTGTTGGATTTTATTTAATTAATGTTTATCTTTATTTTAACCAGGAATGTTATTGCTTAAGTTTTATTATATCAACTTGTAAGGATTTGAAGTTCAACTCGTTTTCTTAAGAAATTAAAATAATATGGGGGTCTATTTTATTTTTATCCCAGATTTGAGCCCATTCACCGCCCAACTTTATCTTTAGTCTTTTTGCTAAACAAATCTCCAAACTGTGTTGAAAAGCCCCCCACGCTTTTAAGGAAACGCCAAGTTGAATCTCCATTCCCCCTGCAAAAAAGATCCCGACCAAGAAAATCCCTCTCCACATAATCCAAAACCTAATATTGCGTTCTGAAAAAACCATAAAATTCGTAATCCCTCAGCTGAGACAGCCAATCTCTATTCGCCTTTAGGCAACCCTGCCTACTAGGTAGACATCCAGAAATATCTAAGTGCACCTTCTTCACTAGCTTTCATATCTGGAATTCAAAAATCGCTATTACCATCCCTGCGAGAGGTGCTTACTCGAACCTTTAACACAAATCCCTTATCCTTGAGTCATCTGATTAGCACTGAAACCGCGATCGAATTCAAATCACGATCTGAATCAATCATTTGTAGAATCAATCTCTCTGCTCTATCCTAAGTCCAGGTCTCGCTTGTGTCATACTTAGTTTTATTCATTGATTCTACTAAATGTGAGTCTTTTATAAGTTGTCTGATCCTTATCCCTTATATTGTTTAACAAATTGGTGATGCACAGGTGGACAGAAACAGGATATAGCTGCCTTAGTTGCGGAGGTTGTTCTCAGAATGGAGCATTATATCAGAAACGAAAAAATTTTTTAAATAAAATTGTATATACTTTTTAATTTTATGAAGTTTTGGCCGTGCGAATGAATTATCAACATCGAAAGTAGGTCTGACGAGTAGGAGCCGAAATGAGGGTTCTCCGCCTGATTCTAATATTTTCCTATATTTGATTATTCTGCATGAATGATTCTGTCTTTTGGTTAGTTTTCTTGGTTTGACGACCGCACGGCTCACTATTGTTATCTTTGAAGAGGTATCAGTTAGGACTGTCGTTAAATTAATTTTTGCATTACTTGGGTACTGTGCTCCAATAGATGAATTCGTAATGGGTTTAGTATCATAATGGGTAATCGGCTATCCTAAAGGTCAGAGGAAATGTGATTTTTGCGTGCTATTGAGAGTATTCGTTAAGCAGAAAAATAGGCCTAGCTTATACTTATAAGGGCATCAATGGTCGCTGAGTATCTTTGGTAAGGGGAGTTTAAGGTTGTGAAACGTCTCGTTAAGTGATAGAACCGCTCTTAGCGATTGCAGACGAGATTCTATTACTCATAATGTGTAGCGTCCTTTCCAATCGTGCAGCTACTATCCGCGAAACCCCGTTGGGTTTGTTTCACGTTTCTTTTGATGAGGACGACTGGCATACACTCGTTAACTGGACTTCATTGATACCCTGGTATTACAGGAAGCGTGTTACTTTAGTTTTTCCTGGACTATGCCCGTCTTTTCTTTTCTACTTTTGTCAGTTTGCTAGCCGCTCCGGCGAGCGGTCTTAACCACCTATAATCTTCTTCTTTGAAAAGTGTACCTCTGTAGCACCTTATATCATATATCATCTGATACACTCGTTTCCTACTCTACACTACTATTATTTTAACACTTTTATTTTTTTTTATTTTTCAGGCATTATTATTAAGTATAAATATTATATAATATAATATATATATATATATATGAAATACATTATATAGCTTACTTATCATCTCAACGTACTTTTATTCATTCTTTTATTTTCACTAAAGTGTAGATAAATTTCTACAAAACTTTAAGGAGTTTTCATTTAGAATATTTAAATTTATATATATAATTAAACAGACTTTTTTATATGATTTATATATAATATTAAAATAGTTCACGCTTTTGTTCAGAATTGTTAGGGGCTTGGCTCACCTTAAGAACAAGGATTCCCCTCTCAGTATGGGTTCTGAGTCTCCTTATCATCTGGTTACCTGGAAGGACACAAAAAAATTGTCGTTAGTAGGAGGTGGTGTTTTATTGTTCTTGTCATATTTTTTTACTTATTTTGCCAACGTTTATGCGTGCCACTAGTGTAATTAACATCTATATTTCTGCACTAATATTACACACATTACAACTATATCTAACATATTATCGCAACCAGAACAGTCCTATTTTTCAATCTAATACAACACTTCACCTCTCCCTCAATGCTTCGCATTGATGAAATCTCCCACTTACTGGATGCGAGTGCATTTCCACGCTTAACGGTGGCAAGTATTCCGCCTAACGTTCGTGCGCTGATTGCGGCGCTTTGTCTATTCGTGTCCTTATATTTCACTTTCCTGCACCTTCCAGCTTTGGTCAGAAAGACATACAAATAACTTTCCTGATCAATACCATCAGGATTAGAGGCTATGTGGTAATAATGAAATAAATAAATAAATAAATAAATAAATATATATATATATATATAATATATATAATATATATAATAATTATATGTATTATTATATATAAATTAGATATAATATTATAATAAACATATATATATATATATATATAATATAATATATATATGATATATATATATATAATATATTATATATATTATATATTTATCGCAATTATATATTACATACTTCAGAATATAATTGTATATTAACTATATACTCTTCGTTCTTATTTTGACATAATCTTGATAATTAGTAATATATTATATTAAATATGATGAGTAAGTTCATGCTGGGTCCGTGTCTTTTCAAAACGGCTTGTGGCTTACTGTTTATAATCGTATTATTGTGTAGTTTTTTTATTATAGTATCTTTAAATATATACCCTCAATAGAGATATTTCCTACCACTGTTTCAGCTTGCAGCCACTATATAGTCACCTTACTCTTATTATATACTAGTTCTCGCGTGCATTCGCCGTTATAATATATATAATAATATATATACTTCCTCATTCTTGATTATGATATATTTATATTATTATGCTACAATCATATCTAGGTCGCTGTTGTTACAGATATTAAAACTCACGTTTGATATACACTTATTTCTTAGTCTATATATAGTTTGCCGACTTTAGTCCTATAATATCTACCGTCTATCTAGACTCTATAGTATATGGCGGTTGTGAGTCGATATATATAATAGAGTACTGAGTATGGGCACACTCATTATAGTCATAAATATGAGTGATTGATAAGGTGACTTATTACCTATATTACCGATATATTATATACCATAGTGGCTAGAAATATATATAAAGAAGGAAAAAGAAAAACTATATTATAAATATAATTATGGAAACTTTTAACATATATTATTAGTAAACATGGTACAGAAAAGTAGCTGTTAATATTTTGGTATTTGTATATTTTATAAACTCAAAAATAATATATATAGGCTCAATAATTTTATATTAGATTATGGTATATAGTATATATATCAAAATTTTTATAAATCCACCGTGCAATTTATAGGCTAGACATCACGAAAATGTTAGAAATTTATTAAATTGGCATACGATTGCATTATTGAAATATTTTTCTGATGTATATAGGTATATATACATTGAATGAAGTATAATCGATTAGTAGTAGTTATGCCACTAGTTGTACTAATAATGCTTTAGGACGCTGCTAGTAATTATATATAATAGTTATATATTATATATAAATAACTACAAATGAAACAACCGCTCCAGTCATACGTCATGAGCTATATATTTTATGTTTTTTGGTTTTTTGCTAACTAAATTACCTTATTGAGCTCTTTTTTTTCCCCACCCTTCCCGTTCTTACCGTACCCTATAAACGAAGTTTTCTGTAGATATTTTTAGCTTGAATATCGCCTCATGTTGATCCTGTATACCTATATGATACTATTATTTACGCATTGAGCACCCCAACCCTACTAACAGCAAAGTCTACTAGTATATATATATTAGTAATTTATAATATATATGTAATTAATGTTGAAATGTCTATTAATTATTATTTATTGTGTATAATATATTATATAATAAATATAGCGGAATCATATACATATACTATAAGCATCATAGAATATGACTATTTAGTTTATATTTAATTATTTTTTATAAGACTAAATAATTAATCAAGGAAAGTTGAACTGTGAAGCAGTACTAGAGTTACATACATATAAACATTGGGTATTATAAGCAACTAATAATATATTTTATAATTATGTATTAATAAATAAATAAGTTGTTATATAATACTATATCAATAATTTTTTTCAAGTTGTAAAATTTAAGATTTATATAATCAATAGGGATTAAAATCCTCAATAGAAGAAAGTCTGTGCTGCATTAATATAATGCAGCACTAATTTAAGATATTGTTTTATATAAATGTCCTACTGTGTTTTAAGTGCCCCATTAGATTTGCCGTTGCTGTTGACTTGGTTTGATTAACTGCCCTGTTAACCCCGAGACGTACCACAGTGAACGCCCAGTGGCCCCAGTAGAGGGTTCAATCACCCTTACATAGTGAGATTTTAATAAGTACTGTTCCCCTCTCGCACCTCGCCACGCTCACTTTTTGTTCTTTTCTGGTTCTTGCGAATTATTTCCGCGCCTTCTTAGCGCCGGATTAATACTATGTGTGTTACCAGGTCTCCTTTCTGTTGTCGTATTATTTTGCAGTGTTCTATTGGTGGGCCACCTTTAAATCTTACCACACAGTTTTCGCAGTGGTCGCCCCTAATTTCGGGTCTACAGCTTTCATCCTAAGAGGTTACAATGTACTATGATAATATCGATCAGCTAGGGAGTTATTGACAAACTACTCTATCTACTCGAGATCGACTCCTCCTCATTCTTTAGGTAATGTCGGCAGATGGACAAGTGGATTAGCACCACGATTCTGTATTTAGCCACATTCGTTTAACGGCGACGGATGTGGTAGCGGATGATTCGATTACTGAGTCGCTGAATGAAAGTTCTTCGTCTTATTTAGTCCGTCACCATTTGTCGTAACCGTGTATTGTGACCCGCAGTGTTGAGATGTTGCGATGCCTTTGGTCTAGTTGCTCCTGTGACACGCCAGGAACTAACTCAAAGCGAGAGGAATCGCTAATAATGGTTTTGGCCATTCCAGATAGTCGGAGTTGCGCAACTACTTACTAGTACTAGGATATTATTACATATAATTATCTGCTGGGGAGAGTATGACGAACCCGAGCTCAGGTATTTATTTTGTGTGTATAGTAGAAGAACTGTGTGATTAAGTTGCTTAGAGTTAGCTGCTTCTTTTTCGGGAAGAGTCGAGTAGTTTGATAGAGCCTGCGCTGCTCAGCACACCTCCAGTTACATTGTCTATGAGCACGGAGGTCATATGAATGCATCGGCGTATGTCAGTTCTGACTATCGTGTCGAAAGTTGTACACTTCCTTGTCTAGAATCTTACATATATACGTATCTAAGGCTACACCTGGTATGGGAGTTACATCTACCCCAATACCCCTGTCCTTTGACCTCCCTCCTAAATATTTTCTCTAAGTTCGCGAGTATGATTGTGCACAAAGTTTCTTGACATATAGCCTCTCCAATCTACTCACTAACTATTATATAATACCACTCCCTACATGTATTACTAGATTTTTTTTATTTTTTTGTATAATATATATATTATATATATAGTAATATTATATAGATATAATTATATGATATATATATATATTTTTATGATATATATTTCCATATACAATTTGTATATTTTATATTTTTTTTATATATTATCTTGTCTAATACCTACATTAGTTGTATTTCATGATATCAATTTTTTATTATTTATTTTATTATTGCTTCATCATGAATACTTTCAAGGTCATATATATACTTAATCGCTAGGTTCTATCACATTAAATTTGTGTATTTATTGATATATAAATGTTTATGAGTAAATACTTAAATATAGTGTTGCCAGTAGCTGCAGTATAATGGCGAAGTATAAACGATATTCTTACTTTCTATTTGTAATATATATGTTCTTATTAAAGGCTTGATAATTCTCTTTGATACCATAGCCTACTAAAACAAGGTCGACTCAACTTGTAAACACATTACTCTGTCAACATACCAATATTTTTTCTTTATTAACGAAGACTAAATTTCTTGTGATAGAAAGAAAAGAACTATGTAAAGGATATCGAAATTGACAGTTAAGAAGGAATCAATCCCTGCATCAATAAGTGTCAACATGAAAAGATTTGATACGTGAGACTTCTGTTTATACCACTCACACAAGTATAAACAATGACACTCAAGTACAACTCCTCCCGAAACCCTTTTTTATATGAATCATTAAAATGATAGTCAACAAAACCTTTTTATTTATTTTTAAATATAGGTATTTAAAGTAGCACTGGGTAAGACGAAAAAACTATTTTAATTTTTGCATTAAGATGTACCAATAAATCGGACTTATTCTTTTAAAAAGGATTTCTATTTTCTCCTTTCTTTAGTTCTTGATTTTATTTTGGATGTATTTCTTATTCTATCTCTTTTTAATCTAGGAAAGTGGGCGTTTTATACATGTAGCGTTTTCGAACGTTAAAACTGAATCTAAGGACATACGAGGTAAGACGTTATTACCACTATTTACATCATCAACCTGGGTGTTTCACCATATCAGTAACCCGATATTACATTGGAGCTTTGAGTATACTTAACTATACTTTAAGTTTTAGTACTAACTCACCTTCATACTGAGCCCGAGTTATAATTATCTACTACCGAGAGTCACATCTGAGACAATAATCACTTATTTATCACTTTTTGTTTATGTCTTCAAATGTACCGATGTTTACTAGGGTTAGTAGCTGCTTTCTAGGTATATATATTAGTTTTATATCATTTACTAATATGTTTAATGTCGATTCATTTATAATATATATAAAAATCATTTTGATTATTATAACAGAAACACTTTTTTCTTTTAGATATCAATTGGCAGGAGTTACAATTTCGTTAGTAGTCGGTTTCCCAAAACACTACCGTCGGTATCTACGTCTCGTGACATTTAGATTGTCAGTGTCTGCGATTATTTAACTTGATAATGATGACTGAGATTATGTCCGTAATAAAGACGGTTAAACAAGTATACTTGTGATTCGAGGTAACTTTATGCTCCTTTTTTTCATCAATGTTACCATGTGATGGTTGCGCAAGTTTCATTTCTGGGACATTAGAATAAATCATAATATATATCACTATAGTAAATATATATATAGTATCGATATATATTATATATATTATATATATAGTATATATCATAATTACTTTTATATTAATTTATATTTTTTCCCATCTCCCCCTATATATTAGTGCCTATATATATATATATATATATAGTATACTATATATATTTATATTATTACCCCTATTATCCCAATTTTTCCACTTACCATGAGTTAATACGATATCTTTCTGATGATTATGCTGGGTTTTTGTATACTAGCATATAGCTCTCGGTTACTTTGATCAAATATATATATATCCTCACCTTTCTCATCAGTAAACTATTAACTTTTACTATGATTCTTATTTCTTTTTACATTATTATTACCTCTTATTCATTATTTCCTTCCTTTTTTTCATTTATTGGTCTATTATATATATTAATATATATATAGTGTAAGATTCAACTTAATATTTCATTTATGATACTATAGGTCATTCTGGGCTATTACCAATAGCTTTAATGTATATCCTACTATATATTATGTTAGTTTAACCCCACTTCACCCACTGTCCTATAACTTTATCTTATTCCCATATCTTTTACCCTACTATCTCAAGCTAATTTATTGCTCTCATTTTGAACGTTATATCCACATTCTCTTTTCCTTCCCCCTCCGATATGGTTTATTTTAGGTGCCTCCTACGACGGTCAATCTGTAAGCACTACTTCAGTGATGTTAGTGCGCTCTCTTATCCAGTAGTATTTATGTTGCCATTCGAGTTGAGCGGGTCATCTGTTTATTTTTTGCTCCTCTCTGCCCTTGTGTTGCAATGGATTCCTGATGCTATGCATCTTTTCTAACGGGAAGGAATTCAGCTTTAAGGAGATTCAATGGTTCTTTGTTATCTACACCTTGTTGGAGTGTAGTAATTTGAAATTGTTAATAAATTCTTTTATTGAATTTCTGTTATTTTACGTTTAATTTAGTTGACATAATTTGTGATACTCTGGGTATGTTCGTTTGATTATTGATTAGAGCCCAGTTAGGTAGAGTAGTTAAGAGACTTATCTGATATACTGTGTTTTCTCACCAGGTTCTTATTTTCGAATAAGTAGATATTAGTTTTTTTTCGTTATCTTTAACTAGAGTACGTTTTAACACATCGTCTAAATTATTTCTTTATTTTAATATAGTAAATATTTAAAATTAAATTAAAGTTTACCAGAGCCATAGGCTTTAAGTTTCACAGGCCTTAGATTTATAAATTTTTATATGATAAAGCCTTAGCTCAGGGGCTCTGATGTTATTCTAATTCACCTCTATCTTCAAATCATTGTGTTTAAGGCCTTATACCTTAAATTCTCTTTCTATGGCTGTAGTGATCACTTTTAGTAAACTGTAGTTTTGGCGTAATATCATTAGTATGTACACCTGCCCCTTTAGCTAGACTTATACATATTTAGGGTCCTATCCTTATAATTTTTATACTAATACCCTAGCATAAGCTAGACTGATATCGGAGTCCTTGTTAAGAAATTTTAACTGTTTAAAGATAAGCGTTTATTTTCTTTAGGCTGTTAATATACTTTTAATACTGTATGCTATAATATTCAATAAAACACGAAGAATTTTACGATAATAATTTAAAGTACCTGTCATGTCTCTGTGTGATAAACTGTGGGACTTGGAGAGGTGAAGTATGCGCCATAGATGGCCACGGCTTGTGTTTTGTGAATGGCAGGAGAATGTCTTTTGCAATTAAATCGCAAGATCTTGGAGGTGAAAATTAGTAAAGTAATTTTATATTTGTGTTGTATTTGAGTTGAGAAATGAGGATAGCAATTAGGTACAATAAGGTGAAACGAGGCGAGGCGGGAGCGGTATAGGGTAGATCAGGAATAGTGATTCACCTAGCGTAGGGAGATGAGGGGAAAAAGGCTAGTGTAGTTTGAATAATAGGTTCTGCAGATGAATCCATAGAGTTGTAGAATAGAAATAATTAGTTTAAAGATGAAGGATCTCGAAAGGTCATCAGCTGTGGACTGCAAGTAAAGGTTCTCACTGTCTTCAGTGGGGGATGCAGACCGATGTGCCAATGGTAATGGTTGAGTTTTCTAAAGCGGAACAAAACTAGAAAAATACATTGCTAATTGGAGACTCTATCGATACGATACCTAGATCGGATTTTTACAAACCCAAATAAGCAATTACAAAAGAAACATGAGAGTATGTCCAGGTGCCAGAGTTAGAGTGATATCGTGGAATAAGGTAATATGATAGAGAGATTGATTCTACAAATGTTGTTGATTCAAATGTTGTGCATGTGGGTACAAATGAAATAGGGACATATAAGGTCAGAAGAATTAATAGCAGATTATTAAAATAGGAGATTGAATTCAGAAGATGAAGCTAAGGGGAGAGAAGGTGCGAATGAGTTTCTGGATTTTTACCTAAGGTTAGGTGAAACATTCTGAATTTGGATTTTGTGTTTTATTTGTTAACCTCATATTTAAGGCAATTTTTATGTTTTTCAGCAAAATATTAGGTTTTTGGATTTGTGGAGAAATTTCTGGATAAAGATTCTTTTGCAGCACCGAGTTGTATAGTTCTAAGCTTGTAGTCGTAAATTGTGTCTGGTGCTGCTTTTCAGCACCCAGTTTCTGGTAGACTTTCGTCTTTGTGTCTAAATAAACTAGGTAAAACCTTTGGCGTGTGATGGCCGGGGCTAAATCTCCTGGATACTCGCTAATTTTATTTGTCACATCCCGGTCTGTAGCATCAAGTGGTTACATTATTTTGTGGGGCTATTATAACATGTGTAATACTAATGTGTTGCTCCTACTTTCAGGTTTCAAAAAGTTGCACTGCATTGCTATATAAAAATACTCAAGCATTTCGAATACAGCCAACATGCTTTTACACTATAATGCCTTTTTCACAGACTTCCATCACGAAAATAGGACGGTGAGTCTGAATAATTACTATCTATAGATATATATATATTTACACATTGAGACTTCTGCATATATATGAGTGCCATCGCGGTTAAGAATATTTTTATTCGGTAGACTATCACTTTCAGGTATATTATGAAGATAGAACTGGATAATTCTCTACTTGTATTATGACATGTACGTACGCAGGCAATAAGAATGTGTTGGGGGGCGGCTTCACTATCATATACTTACGCCAGAATTATCGAATCTTTAGTAATTTAATGACTGACTTTTTAAAATTACTTAATTCATGAGTGAGTTGTAATTTTCTATGTGTTGTCACTTTGAGATCCGTCATCCTTATCGTTCCACTTAAATCATTATATAACTAGGGTGCATATCTCTTAATAGACCTCGCGTGGCCAGAGTCAAGAATTAGTGTTATTGTCGGATAATGGTTGATAAGAAATTGAAACCGGCCATTTGCCCACCATTGGGTTGTTAAAGATAATACCGGTATGCTCTATTAATGGGTGATTTTTTAATTTTCCTGCATTCAATTGATCTGCTCTCCCTGGGCTATATACGGACCATACTGTAGTTCAAGTATTTAGAAATTGTATACTAGATACTTTGAAGCCAGATTGGTCCATGAACCCACGAATACATGATGCACTATTTAGGACTTAAGTATTTAACTAACCGATGAAAGTATGGTGGATGAGGTGTGAGGGAGTTGAGGGCAATTTAAGGACTTAGTGACCAAATATAGATTAGATTTAATTGCAATGTGATATCTGGGCCAATATATTGCAATTATTAGGAAAGGTCTTAGATTTCCAAAATGGGGATTTTTCCAAATTACGAGACATGCTTAGTATAACTGACTGGGATGAAGAGTTTAAAGACCAAAAAATGTTTTTCAGATTGGGAACATATTAAGCAAATTTTAAATGAAAATTCAGTCAGTATGTTTTAAAAATAAACCCATAAGGGTGGCGAAGAGAAAACCTGTTGCGTGCAAATAGAGGAAATAAGAGAGAAAGATTTAATGATAAAGCGTAGATTATTAAAAAATTCACACGGTAGTCAATTAGGTGAAGATGATTTCTAGAATAATTATATGGAAAATAGGAACCTGGTATTCCTGGAACTTCTTTTATACCGCGCAGGTTTCCGATACTAAGAGAAAAGTGCATTAAGCATTGACCGTAGCGTCCATTGAAATTTATTTAGGCTGACAGAGGACATTCAGTAATAAAGCGAACTATCTGAATGTTTTATATCATGCTTTTCTATCAATATGTTCCTGGACAATGTAACGGAATAAGTGGGACAAAGTAGAGGCTCCTAATATAACAAATTTGATGACCAAATTTAAGTATTTGCTTCTCGAGGATAGAGGAGCTTTGGTCAGACTCTATTGTCCTATTCAAGTTGCTTATTTTCTGCTTCAAGCGATCGCCTTGTACATCGATTTTGTTCGGAGATGAGAGACTTATGCATATGATAGTATCCTTGGCAGACCAATATTCAGTGTCTCTTGTGATGTTCATGTAATCAATACTGACGATACCAGAATTTGAATTGACGTAAGACATGATTATTTTATAACTGTTTCCCTACTATGACTCATCTTATCTGATTCAGTATAGCCTGCTAACGCCTCTGGTATGTGTATTTACCCTAGTGGTCTGTTAGTTATATTTGAGATAGTCAGTGGCCTCCAGTATCCCCTAGCGATTTGCAACAGCGCACTTCGTCTATTACTGATTTTTAGACAATCTAATGAGACATTTGATGAGTCGCTAACCTGCCCCTTAAGGAGGGTGTTACGGAAACCACATCGGCGGTTTATCTGTTACGATCTGCACAGCTATTTATAAGAGATAAATGTTTACGTCCTAGAAACGCTCGGAAGATGGGATTGGAAATTTCATAGGGGCCGCGTTAGCCCCTTAACATCTCTGCATTGTAAAGGTTCTCTGCAATAGTTTCTTGTATAAGGTCATATAGAGAATATTAGCAGATAACGAAAGGCTATTCGTAGGACACTGAGCTTTTGAGGTTGAAGATAATCTTGTTCTCAATGCCTCAATTAGAAATACGAAAAAGATCAGAGATTAGTTGTTTCAAGGTTGCCCTTCTAGCGCGAACTAATTGTTTTTGGGAGGAACGTCTATCAAAACTAAGGGAGTAATAAAGGGTGGGAGTCGTCGGCATAGGAGTGGATTGGTGGTGAAGTAATAGAAAAAAGGTAATTAATGAAAAGTAGAAAGAGGGTTGGGAATATAATAGAACCCAGATAGGAACACCACTATTTATAGATTTAAAAGATGAACGATTTAACAGCTGCTATTGAACTACTGGAAAGGAAATCGGAGAAAATGTCACATAGGGAAGGATAGATACCAATGAGAGAAGTTTAGAAATCAATGATTTATGCTAGACTCTATCGAAAGCTTTCGATTTGTCTAGCACCATAGCAAGAATCCGAAAGAAGAGAAAGAAGATCACCAGTAAAGGGCTTTTAATAAAATCCTTACTGGCGATCTGAGATAAGATTAGAAGAATTGAGATATTTCCAAATCGTTCTGTTAAGGATAGGTTCGAAAAACTTAGGTAGAACAAAAGTTAAAGGGTGAAAGGACGGGAGTTAAAGGGTTGAGAGTGGTCCCCTTTTTTCGGCAAAGGCTGAATGAACGCACGTTTAAAGCAAGAAGGGAAGGTCGAAGTAGAAAGAGAAACGGAATAGCTTGTCAAGGCAGGGTGCAATCTCTGAAGCACATTTTGAGAACCACAGAAGAATTACCATCAATGCTGTACACCCTCTTATTGTTAAGCAGAAATAACATCTTTAGAAGAAATTACAATACTAGGCATAACAACTGTTAGGAGGGAGGTGTAGAGGGAGAAAAAGCCTCGAAGTCGTCTAAGGTAGAATTAAAAGGTAAGGTTTTAGCGGAGGGTAAAACGACAGATGTGCGGTCGGAAGATAATACAAGGAGGAAAAGAGGAAGGGCAGATTTATGGAATTGTTAAGAGATGTTTTTAAACCGAAGGCCAAAATATTGTACCATCATTACAGGGAAAAGCTCTTAGGGAGGAGTACCAAGTACCGCTTTTGTTTAGTGAAAACCACTGTATATAATGGAATATCCGTACAACAATTCCGAGCTGAATCAAATTTAGCGAGCGATAGGAGGACGAGAGTTTTCATGTCCAATATACATGGACTGTCCTTTAAGAGCATGAGACCATTTGTCATCAAACCACAGATTTTGAGGAGAAAAAAATTAATTGAAGAAGGATTAACCTGCTCTATCCCATCAACGATCTAAGACGCCCAAAGTCCCATCTTTTAGAGATCAAAGGCTCCAGGATTCTCAGGCAGTGTGAACGTACAGATTACAAATTGTGTTCATTGGCTGGCAAGTGAGTTTGGGGGCATGAGTGGTGCTTTACTGGAGGAGAGAAAGTGTTATAATTAAAGAGGCTTTACAAGATTGTGGTCAAATTCACCTAATGAGGAAAAAATGGTGTATTAACAAGAAAGTAGTGAATTGGCTCACTCAGAGAAGAGTGGTGAAACATAAACCAAGTGTAGTCGAGAATTGGTTTGGACGATCTGGGATGTATGTAGGTTCCTTAATCAGCTGTTCCAGATTGTTGAGAATGGTGAATGTTTTGATCTTCTACTCCCTTGTACCAGTATGTGAAGAGCACAATCACTCACTGTGGTGTAAGTCGATGTCCCTTAAGTAAAGAACCTTCGAATTTGAAGGAAAAGTAGCAGACTCGTGAGAAGTAGTAAGATACTCAAAAAGAGACGGAAAATCTGTTATATTAGAAGAGCACTAGCAGAAACAGAAAATAGTAGCAGTAGGAAGAAAGATATTAAGCCACAGAATATCGTAGCTAGGAGATTCAAAATTTTCGAGACGTGTTATAGGTGTTTATGTTTACATAGGCACAAGCTTCACCATTTACTCGGAAAGTGAAAAAGTTGTAGATATATATATAAAGTTTATTAGAGAAACAATTCCTGGAAAGCTGGGTCTCAGACAAAAGTAAGAGGTTAGGATGAGAATTAGAAAGGTTATACTCCACCGATTCAAACCAGCGAAGTCAATAGAGAAGTCCACGCCAACTCCCACGTCCACCCAATTCCGGCATTAGAGCTACCATACGCACGCACACACTGACACACACACACACACACACACACACACACACACACAAGTTGACACACACACAAAAGACTAAAAATAGTTAAAATAATTAAAATAAGGTAATTTATAAATACCAAGATTCTATTTAATTAAAACCTGAAAATTGAACAAAATTGAACAAGTAAAAAATTTCAAACATTAAAACTATATTTATCGTAAAACCTATACCTATCTTTAAAATGTTTATTCTTAAGTAATTACAATGAACTAAAAAACCACTAGACCAATATAACACAAAACATCGATGCACTAAAAAGAAAGTAAAACACTTAGTAATAACTTAATTAATTTTTTTTTTTCGTGTGTGAAGTATTTCAATATTTTCATTTCTTCTTGAGACCAGTCTTATTATTTACAACAACTACCTAAATTTTAATTATTTTATTTTTCTTTATAATTCTTTTACATTTCTACTTCTACCCATTACTTTATTTAGTATTTGGGCTTGAATGAGGAGAAACGTGTACTTTATCGATAGATTAGACCAGTTTTATTAAAAAGTTTTATTATTTTCTTTGTGGTAGGTACCTTTACATTTTTTATCTTACAGTGGTTTTATATCATTAATATATACATATATATATATATATATATATATATATATATATATATATATATATATATATATATATATATATATATATATATATATATATATATATAAATATATATATACATATATATATATACGCTTTTTCTCTATATATATATATATAGTATTATCAAAATAATTGTTTAAAATTATATACTATCTAAAATAATGGATTTTAAAAGCATTTTTTAAGGCGTTAAAAAACTGCACAAATATGTTAGTTGAGCTTAAAAGCATTATAAAAAGTGGGAAATCAAAAATAGTCTAAAACTCATTTAGACGAAAAAATATATTCCTTATTTTATAAAACTTGAAATTGTTTATATTTATAATTTGTTAAATATGACATTTATTTGTAAAATATGATTATATAATATTTATTTTATTAGGATATAATTTTTAAAAATTTTTATTATATTTTTTGTTTATTATGTATCGAATAAATAATCTCTCTGATATTGGCTTCTTTTTGCTCTCTCTCTCTCTCTCTCTCTCTCTCTCTCTCTCTCTCTCTCTCTCTCTCTCTCTCTCTCTCTCTCTCTCTCTCTCTCTCTCTCTCAGATAAAAACTTGACTCGAGCGTAAAGCATCGAGAAAATTAATAAATGTTAAAAATTAATGTATTTAACTTAAGGTCAGCGACTCGTTTATATATATTAAAAAGACGATGTTTGGCAATTAACCAAAAATATAAAGTTGTTTCACTCTCCCACAAAAGAGATAACTATAAAAAACGATTTAGGTTGCTGGTTCACTAGTCTCGACGTACCAAGGCGTAACAATAA
>JABUQX010078887.1:0-5000 GCA_015478945.1 Trachelipus rathkii
AAGAGAGAGATTATAAAATAAAGTATATTATATATATATATATATATATATATATTATATATATATATATATATATATATATTATATATATATATATATATATATTTATATTATATATATTTATATATAAATAATATATTATATATATTATAATAAATATATATATTATATATATATATATATATATATATATTATATATTATATATATATATATAGTATAATATTATATATATATAATATATTATATATATATATATATATATATGATATAATAATATATATATTATTAATATTCTCATAAGAACTTATCATCGCTTTTTATAAGGTCAATTTCAGTTTCCTGCTTTTTGACTGAGGTGAATTCAAAATATTTACATTGCTGACTTCTGTGCCAGAGATGTGGATGAATTGACAGTAAAGCAAGACCTGCAATGCGGTCCTCTCCAACACTATTCCGTAAATTACTGTTTTCAAACGCCTTAATATCGAAGGTTCTTTCTATCTGTTGCGGTGGAAACAGACAATACTGCTAAGATATTCAGGAGAGTAGCAATGTTAGGAAACCTCCTCTTGTCACACTTTGCCAAAGCACCGATCGCAGTTTTTGGTTTTTCATTTTCTAACAGCCATTTACGCTGCCAGAGACAACACTCTCCTTTTAGTGTATCTTCGTGAGGGTCTGGAAGGTGGTCTTTATAAAAGAGGATGCTTCTTTTCAATATGCTTATAAGGTACATTTTGCACTTTCTGGTAAAATATACTGAGTGAAATGATAGTGATTTCATGCGAGAGAAATCGTCATGCGAGAGAAATCAGATCATCAATAAACGAATAAAAACTGAGATGCTGTAATATGATTCGGGATATGATGTATCACATTACGATGTTTCTGGAACTTCGTAGTTCTTGAAATGTTATTTCATACCTATAGCTGTCGCATACAATTTTTAGCTTGTGGTTGAATATTGTAATTTTTAACAAGACCACTAGTGTCTAGCATTATATACTCTATGCTTTTTTTCGAGAAGTTTGAATAATGTGTTTTCACTAAGTTTATTGCACTGACAATGTCCAAATGCACACTATGTAACTGTTTTTTTTGAGACAAAGGTGTAAGGTTTATTCCAAGAAATTTAACTTAAACGTATAATGTTATTATAAAAATCAAATTACGGATTGAATTTAACAACGAAGTAGCTTCTGTGATATATTCACCAGGCCATTCTTTTATTTCTTCCAAATGACGCAAGTATTGGCTCAAGAGTCTCTTTAAAAAGGAAGACCGCTTCAATGCCGTTCACCACATCTGGTCTCACATCCTTTTGATCCTCTTGTTATTTATTTTACTAGAAAACTTTTATTTTATCTTCCAGAAGTTTTGTGCGCTTCGGACTCGATCGAAAAAAAGTGCCTATTTCAGAGATGAATCCTAAAACGTTTCGAATTATTGCCTGAATTTTATAAGAGTCTGAGAGACATAGATTTAAACAATGTGCTACCAATGTGTGTGTAAGCTGGATACTCATTCAGAAATAACAGATTGCAACTCCTCGGAATTCGCCCTCTCATGGATGAGGCCCATCATATCTTGGCCTCTTAAATTTTCGAGTTTTAAAACAAGATAGCCGAGTCTCTCGCAAAAATTACATTTGTCAATGCTTTCCCCTGAGATATCATAAACCGGATCAAAAATGATAAAAACTCCTCTCTTAAAGTAAAAGGAGAATCACCTCCATCACCACCAATCGCGTACCTTACACAAAGTGAAAACTGTTCTGTTTGGGAAATATCCGTTGTTTCATCAGCTAATACTGAAAAAAAAATTGTTTTTATTAACTTCTTCCACTATTTTCCTTTGTATAAGCTGACTAAATGACTGTATGATTTCATTCTGTATCATCGGACTCGTATACATTGAATTTTTGGACGATAGAAGTAAGTGGTTCTTCAAAACCTCCATTTGCTCGAAAACCTAAGAAGGCTTCTAAAATTTCCGTCATTTTCAGCTGGAGTTGATAATTCAATACGTCCAGAGTCACTTGAGCCCCTTAATGCAAGACCTTGCTGGCCACAAACGTATAGTTTCAATTATTGGTACGTTTTTCTCTATTTTCCTTCACATTTTCTTTTTTGAGTGTCCAGTTTGTTTGTCTATGCTTTCGATTTTTTCTGAAAATAAGAGCTTCAATATTATCTATATATATATATATATATATAATAATATATATATATATTAATAGATATATATTTATGTATATATATATATATAACATTTATTAAATAAAATTATAAAAATATATATATATATATATATTATATAGAATATTATATAATGGGATATTGTATTTATGTTATTGTTTATAAACCTATATTTAAGAAGAACTATATTAAATATATATATATATATACTATTTGTGTATATATATATATATATATATATATATATATATATATATATATATATATAATATATATTATATATATATATATATAAATATATATATTATATATATATATATATATATATATATATATATATATTTAGGTTATAATATATATATTATATATAATTATGTATATATATATATTATTTTTTTAATATATATATATATTATAATATATATACATATATAATATATATATATATAATATAATATATATATATATATATATAATAATACTATATTATATATATAAATATATATATATATATATATATATATATATATATATAGTATATATGTAGAGTTTGTTTTCTTTCTTAAAATATTGCACTGTCGATAATTTCGGGGGGCTGCAGCCCCCTCAGCCCCCCCGGGCTACGCCCCTGGCCTTGCATCACCTATTCATTCCACCATTAACTAATGACATTCTTACTTTCCACTTTAGCACACCCACATACTTCTATTGTACTACTAACAAAAGCTTCCTTCATTTGCGTCCAGATTTTATCTTCATCCATGCCACCACCAACTTAATTTTACCTAAAACATAATGATCTGATATTCTCATCCCAACCCCATCACTGATTTAACATCTACCACATAGTTCAACATATCTTTCTTTACCAACACAAAATCAATCATACTCTTCACTTCGATACCATATCATCTACACTAACTCTCTATACTTATGAATAGTATAATTTTCAAAAAATGCATTACTTATACATATACCTCTCTCCTCATAGAAATCAATCACCATCCTACCACTATCATTTTTTTCCCGAAGCCCCAAAGGTACCCGTTATACCATCCTTCTTTCGATCACCTATCCAACCATTCACGTCTCCAAACTCAATTATTCTGAAGCCCCACTCACCCTGTCCAAAACATCATTCAAATTGTTCCAGAAAGTCTCAATCTCCTCAACATCCTCTTCAGATGGACCACATCCTACAAACTCACATACCTTAACCTTCTAAAAATTAATTTAAATAAACAATTAGTATTCTAGTACTCACGGAAACAAAATAAACCGTAGTTCTTTCACACCAGTCACTCATCAGAATCGTAACTCCTCCTCTCCAACTCTCATTCCTTTTCACTCCAACTCACACATATTTCACCCCTACACCACTTGTTTTCACCACTTTCTTTTTTTATCTTTGTTTCAGTCACAGCAAGCAGACCTAATTTACGCTTTCTAAATACATCCATTACCTTTCTCCTCGTCATTTATTCTTCTAACATTCCATATACCCAGGCGTTTCATAGTTTCTCCGAAAGCATTTCTAGGGTATAAATAAGTTGTACCCATCCCGATTACCAATGTCCTTTCAGTCGCCTCTTACCACACGCAGAACATACATTATGGAGAATTCTTTTACCCCACATAGGGATGCTTTCCCATATATATATATATATATATATATATATATATATATATATATATATATATATATATATATATATATATATATATATAATATATATGGATAAAAAGTTATTTAACGGGACAATACTAAAAATTATTAAATGTATTGTATATGAAACGAAAGTTTAAATAAAAATAAACATTTTAAGGTGCGAAAATTGAAATTAAAATGGAAATTAAAATTTATTTTGTCAATTTTGAAGCGGATCTACTTTTAGACGCGTAATCGAAATAAATGATATAATATGGGATAGGTGTTTTGCGTCTGTTTTCTATGGATTATCATCTTCATTCTTTGGATAACTTTTTAAAATATATGTTTAATATGTGAAATTGATTTATACTTATTTTTTTTTAATTTACCTACCTCTAGAAATTAATTACCTAACCTAACCTAACCTGAACTGACACTGACCTAAAAAGAAAAAATTGATTTTCCCACCTAGACATTTTATTTATGTATCATAGAGGTTACTTTGCGCGATTTTTTTTTTTTTGATCGGACTTCCACTTCCGTGTCTTCCGTTAAGTAAAATTTGTGCAATTATATATATATATTATATATAATATATTATAATATAATATATTATTTAATTAATATATATATATATCTTATATACTATATATAATATATATATATATATATAATATATATATATATAATATAATATATACTAATATATACATATATATATATAAGGTAAAAGTTACTTAACGCCCACACGGGACGGGAGCTCGGATCAAAAAAAAATTTTCAAAGGTAGCCTCTATGAATACATAATAGACGTTTTAGGGTCGAAATGAAAAAACAAAAACAAAAAAACAATCATATCTCTATTACAAAAACTACAATAGCTACAGCGAAAGGAATACAATTTTTGGATCCTGGTAAAATTTTAGTAAGGAAAATGTAATTAAAGAAATACCCCAAAAGTGTACGCACGATGGTAAGAGTCCGGGGTCTCTCGCTTCCGGGGATACTACGGGGGTTGGAACCTTTTCCCCCCCTCACGGGGAGGGTCTCCGGAACCCCGCTCTTGGTATTTGGGTGTCGCGGGGGTTCCTCCGCCCCTCCCTACGGGGTTAAGGAAAACGTCCCCCCTGTGTTCCCCGTCGGCTCCGA